>JAFBJT010110771.1:8258-25407 GCA_016785325.1 Chascanopsetta lugubris | reverse complement strand
TTATTATCATCATTATTATTATTATTATTATTATTATTATTATTGTTGTTGTTGTTGTTGTTGTTGTTGTTATTATCATCATCATCATTATAATAATAATAATTATTATTGTAGTTATTATTGTTATTATTATTATTCCAATAAATACATCTTACTTAAATTGAAATGTTTTAAGGATAATAGGATTTGGAATTTAGGATTCATATTTCTCAATAACTTTAAATGATCTGAGTCAGTTCTGCTCATGCTGCTGTGTGATATCTCAGACAAGGTTCTTACCAGTCATGTTAAACCTGGAGAAGTCCGACAGGGTGTGGAAGTATCCCAGGGAGCTCCCACCCGTCACAGGAGACATCACCTTCCCGTTCAGTGTTCCGTATGACACAGCTTCGTTGGGTCTGTCACCACTCGACATGCGCCTCTTCTCCGGGAGCTGAGGCTGGAAGCCCGGGGCTGGGTTGCCCTGCCTGAACCCTGCACCCACCATCCCCCCGTCCTGGTAGCCCGCCGGCGAGATGGGGAAGGAGGGAGTGGGTGGCCCCTGGTAGCCCGAGGAGCTGCTCTGCCTCGACAGGTTCCCGTGCCTCTCGTCCGGGGTGGTGTATCCGCTGTGCATGGGGTGGCGGTCCAAACTGGGGCTCCTCTGGGACACCTGGGACAGAGACGGGTGACGACCCAGAAGCGGACTTCCCTGGACGAGGGTGACAGACGGCTGTCTGCTGAGCAGGGGGCTGCTCTGCGTGGGCTGGCCCTGGGACGGCTGTCGGCCGAGGACCGGGCTCTGCTGAGACCCCTGTCCCAGTGAGGCTTGTCTGCTGAGGATGGGGCTGCTCTGAGCCCCCTGAGACAGACGCCGACTCAGCATGGGACTGCCACCTGGCACGTGACCTTGCGTCCCCACATCCAAACCATTAGATGGCGCCGTTTGCTGAGCAACGGTGGGACCGTCCTGGTCTGCATTCAAATGGTACTGGAGGACGGGACTGTGAGAGGAGGCAAGGACGTTGGTCCGCTGCAGTGTGTGGGGACTTCCACGGCTGACTGTGGTCTGGGAGGGTTCTGAGGCAGGTGGGCTCGGGTCGGAGGCCACGTAGCCCCCCTGGAGGGTGTTGGAGCCAAGGTAGGACAGTGTGGGGCTAGTAGTTCCAAGGTAGGAGGAGGAGGCTAGAGAGCTAGACTCCAGGTAGGAGGAGGTAGGGGTGTTTGCGGCCTGGTAGGAAGGGGTGGGAGTGGGGTAGGGGCTCTCTGTGGCCTGGGAGCGGAAGCCTGAATCAGTAGTGGGTTGGGACGGAGTGCTGACACTGCTCTCTGCGGCAGGAGGCTCACTGCAAGATAACAGAATTCATCTATTTGAAAGCATTTCCCTTTGAAATCTCAGGCGTCACTTTAATGTACTCTTGAGTCATTAAGAACAAAAATGGCTGCTTCGAGAAAAAAAACCCCAATAAAAACGTATATATGGTATATATACCAATATTTGTTTCTCATTTTTTTCCCCCATACATGTCTTAAATAACTTCAAACAGTATTCTGGTGGTCTATTCAAAAACATTCTTTGAATTCATAAAATGTACCATGAGAGAGACCCCATTACAAAAAATTGTGCCATTGGCACCAACCCAGCCACAATGATGGACAGATAAAGAGGTGAAATCTGCTCATTTGGAAAAAAAAATGGTGATGCATGAGGGTTAAATAACAATTTCTTTCATTTCTTTGGTCCACTGACCCCTGTGAGCTCTGGATGGGACTGCTGCTGGACAGAGGGGGGTTCAGTGCGTGGGCGGAGGGACTGGGACTCCTCTCCTGGTTCGGTGTCTCCTCCAGGGGACTGAGGCTCCTTGGAGACGTGGGCTGGTCTCCGCCTGCTGCTGCCGACCTCGCCACCGACTCCACGTAACTTCTGGGTGCTGCAGGAGACAGGAAGGAAGTCACCCATGTTAGCGATGACATCATTCAATGGGCGGGGGGGAGGGGGGGTCACATCAGAGTCAGAAAAGAAAGATGGTTAAAGTGCAAATGATTCGACCCTGATCTTGTGATTTCACGCAGACAGTTGATGCAAATGGACCATGACTGGAAACATGTAAAGGTGGAGTGAATGGGGTGGAGGCGTTTGGGAAATCAAAATTTGATTTGATGGTGTTTCAGCACCTCTCTTACCTTCCTCACCCTCTCTGCCCTCATCATCATCATCATCATCTGTGCAGCGTCAGATCCAGAGAAATAGAAACATATAAAGGGCTGATTGAACAGCAGGGGGCGTCTGGATTTCAACAGGTGCTCTTAAGGAGAGACTGTCAATTTGTCAGGATGTGTGGCTCAGAAAGATCTTATTATATCCGAGTACAATGTTATTTTGTCATTAAAGGTGCAGTGTGTACAATTTGGTAACATCTAGAGGTGAAGCTGCATGTTGTATCCATCACCTCACCCTTCTGATCATGCGGGAGAACCTATTGTAGACTTCAGTTGTCTTTAAAACTCAAAAGATGTTTAGTGCGTCCACTCTGGGCTACTGTAAAAACATGGCGGACTCAGATTGGACCCTTTCCACATGTAAATATACATTAATGGGCTCCTTTAAAGGTGCAGTATGTAGATTTGGTGACATCTAGTGGTAAAGTTACGTATTCTCACCCTTCCCATTTGAGCATGCAGGAGAACCTATGGTGGCCCTCGGTTGTCATTGATGCTCAAAAGGTGTTTAGTATGTCCTCTCTGGGCCATCGTAAAAAAAGATGACGGCCTTTAAGGGCAATGGGAAAAAAATAAAACAGCATGTAAATATTTTGTAATATTTTTAGAAGTGACAAAAATAACCAAAATCTCACACACTACACCTTTAATCACTAATCCATTAACGAATTAATACCCAAAGCATCATTTTTGACCATTCCGTATTTCTGGACACACTGCACCTTTTAATTTGAAATATGCAGACCTGTTAACAATGGATGCAAACAAAACATCTGCATCGCAGTCCAATAAAAAATAGTGTGTTCTTGTGTGTAAAATGGCCATGTGATGTCAGAGTGTGGTGACAAACCTAGGCCTGTTTGATTAAGCAGGATCTCCGCAGGGTTGTGGGGCTTCAGTCCCAGCGCTGACAGTGGAGTCTTCATGAGACCAGGAGGGGATCGACCTGAGGGGAGCAGGACAGACGTCAGCACACAGCAATGCTCTAATCATAGACATCTTGACAGGTGCCACCTGATTGGCTGATTTTTTTTTTTTTTTTTAATATATAGGAGCATTCAAAACGAAAATGAAAACATCAAAGAATGTTTCCATAATCTGCTGTCGACTATTCTGAAATGTATTTTGTCATTTTTCCGGTTCATGTGCTCATACACAGGTCAACAGCTGTCAAGATGAGTCACACATCATCCACACATGGAGCAACCTGGTCAGAGGGGGTGTGCCGGTGCCTCATGCTCTGATGGGAGGGGCAGAACATGCATGTGACCAAATACCACAACAAGAAACGTCACAACACCTCAGTTCACTGACGGCAGAGTGAGATGTCTGTCAAACATACTGAAGCAGGAGGAGATCGGACTGAACACACAGAGGGTCATTTATGTCATTTATATCCCCGTATTCTTTAAAGATATAAATGTATGTACGATTTATTCGAGTCTTTCGGTGAAGTTGCGACTAAATACCCCTCATATCACCATGATGGAGCATGAGACCCTATGTTGGACTCCAGTTAATAAAAGTTGTGTTGGTCCAACATGGCAGCCTCAAGGGTCTGAGGGGAGACGACCTGTTCATGTAAATATTTAAAGGGTTCATGCTAATGATTGACAATAATGATTTTTTTAAATGTTTTAAATATTTTTTAGATATTCAGGTCAATGAGCAGTAAAATGACATGTATGAGTAAGTGTGCTAACTTGATGTCACATCTCTATTGACACTTATTAGACATATTGAGACTTAATTCTTGCCAATTCAACCTTTCAATGTAATAAAAGGTTGTAAATATGAACTTTGACACGGTCTCTGCTACATTATAAAAATGAGAATATGTGGATAATGTAGAATATCAATTGGACTGGAATCATCTTTACTGTAAATGTGCTTTATCTTGAGTCAAGTGTAAAACTAATCCTAGTTTCTCAAACTAATCCTGGCATAAACAAAATAAAATCCTAATATGTGACCATTAGTCTTACAATATTATGTGTCATGTTTTATACTGTATGCTCTTATACTTTTCATCCTGTATTTTTTCTTATTGTACTGTTGTCTCTAATTTGTGTAGTGAAGTGTTTGTTTTCCTGTGTAGTGAAGTGTAACCTGACCTGTCAAGGACTACAGATGCAAAGTAGCCTTTTGGCTAATTCTGGCATATTTACACTGTTATGTTCATCAATATGCACTGTCCCTTCTGAATGGATCAATAAAGTAACATGAGATGGGACGTGAAGGGCTGGTCAAATAAGGACTGCTGCGGTGAGGACAGGCAACGTGCTGGTTGCAGTGACAAATGACAGCAACAGGAAGTCAAACACACATGAGATGAGCAGCAACACAGAGCAGCAGCAGCCAAGACCCTATTTATTAAAATGGCAAGTATATCGATCTCTGATATATGTGTTAATGTTTGCATACAAAGGGAAGTCGTGTGCTGCGTTTCGCAGAAACGACTCAACACATTTCTGCGATAATTAGCGGAGAGATGGGGCGTATCCTTAATGGGAGCCAATTAAATGTTGGTGTGGATCGGGAGGAAGATTTCCTCCAAGATTTATGAGGTGGTGCAATTTGGTGAAATTGAATCCAGTGAATTCCAGTGTGGTTTCAGAGAGGCCTGTTGCACCATGGTTGTATGTGCAGACCTGTTTACGTGTATAACCCAGAGAAACTGCAGCGTATCAACCGTGATGACGAGATGGACTGATGCAGCTGGTGCTGCTCGTGTGTGGCTCTCATGGCCGAAGCGGTGCAGGACTCTGACAAGTGATGGGTCAAGGGTCGTCCGAGCAGCCACGGACAGGGAAGGGGACGAGGGGGAGCAGGGGGCCGGGGAGCAAAAATAGCTGACGTGGTGGGACGCCGGTGGAACTCTGCTAGATAGAGAGACGTGCACATCCTCCACTTACCAAAGAATCCCAATTAATTCTTTGCACTTGCAACCTCCAAGTCCCACTTTTAACTGTGGTGGTACGAGTGTGTATTTGTGTGTGGGGTGGGGTGGGGGGGGCATTTGGGGGATTCTCAGGTGCACTGATCCAACTGTGCATAACACGTTTTGCCAGGAACTACAAAACTGATGTATTTGCTCCTTTAACCCTCATGCGTCACCATGGACGTTTCTGTCCAAATGAGCAGATTCCACCTCTTTATCACTCTATCATTCTGGCTGTGTTCGTGCCAATGGCACCATTTTTTGGAATAGGGTCTCTCTCATGGCACATTTTGAAATTCAAAAGCATTCTTTTCGATAGACCACCAGAACACTGCGAAAGAAATTTACTACCCTCTTAAGTCATCAAGGACAAAAATGTCTGCTTCCAAAAAGCTGTAATAAAAACTTAATAATTAATAATTGTTCCACTTTATTTTGCACAAATGTCTTAAAAAAAACTTCAGCCCAGACATTTATGCAAAGAAAAAAAAAAGTAGAGAAAAATATTAATCTATTAAGTTTTTATAGTGTTTTTTGGAAGCAGACATTTTAAGAGGGGAGTCAATTTTAGATCTAGTACTACACAAAAAACGTACTTTGGCAGATTTGATGGGTTTGCCCGCAGAGAGATCGGCAGCGGGGCGGGATGGGGTAACTGGTGGAGCTGGCAAACAACACGTTGCCTGACACGTGACTTTTGTTTTGCATAAGACGACGCGTATGGTGAAGATGAGTTGGAAGGAGGTTGTTTTGTCACTATGGTCTGGGCTCAGTGAAAGACCCGAGGGGGACGACACCAGACTGACTTGGCTTCGTCTCTCGCTTCCTTCCCTGTCTGACTGAGTGTCCTCTGATGACCTGACATTCTTGTGAGGAAAAAGGGGAGCGATTCATTATGAGACGTGGTCGCTCAGGCACCGGGACGGGACCGACCCACACCGACCGGACTGCAGGGGCTGCTGCAGCTTCCCGGCAATTCAGTGGATGACTGAAAGTGCAGCCCACTGACATGACTGAATGAGAACAGGACGAGGTACCAGCTTGTTTCTGGCCGACCAAGTGCACAGAGTTTGAAAACACAAGGGAAGAGGTTTCTCTTAGTAGAGGATACCATGTTTATCCTATGCAGGATTATTCCTACTTTGTCATCAAACAATTCAAGGGTGCAGTGTGTAAGATTGTGTGTCATTATCTCCCTTCTAGAAATATTACAAAACAATTACATACTGACAGTTTCATCATTTATATTCACCTACATGTTTTATTTTATTTTTCCATTACCCTTAAATTAGCCTATGCATGTATATATACATGAGGAGTGAATCCTCTCACCATGTTTTTAAGGTAGCCCAGAGTGGACATACCATAGTTTTAATGACATGTGAAGTCTATAGATTCTCCTGCATGCTTAGAAGTTTAAGGGACGAGGTGATGGAAACAATATGCAACTTCACCTCTGGATGTCACCAAATCGTACACACTGCACCTTTAAATAACTTTGATCAGCCAAGAATGTAAAAATAAGATCAATTGAAAATGATTATAAATTGCTGTCCTGCATCCTGGCACAAGGATAAGAACAATATCCATTAAATGTGTTATATCATCATGTTGAATGAGGCCTGAGCTCCACAGCGCCCTCTGTCAGCCAGAGATGGGACTTACACAGGTTGAAGTAAGGGGTTTGCGGCGAGACAGGGAAGGCAGGGGTTTGGGGTAACGCCTCACCACCAATTGTGGATGTGGGACTAACGGGGCCCCCGTCCATTTCTTCGAAGGCCTCTCGATAGCTGTGCATGTTTCTCTGTGGAAAGGGAGACAGATACGTTCACGTGACTTTGCTGTGATATTGTCAAATGTCCGAGGAGCTCAGACGAAGATGGTTCCCCTCGTCACCATATTTGGAATCCATCCTGATCAACCTCAGATTAATAAATTGCAGTCAGAGGTCTTGGCCTCCACCTCTCTTCGAGCTAGACTTCACATTATACTTCTTTGGACGTCCCCTAAACCACCATCCATATCTATATGGCTTAATGACGTCATGTGTTTTCTTAGAACGGAGAATATAACTCTTAGGGTTACAGGCAGCACAAACGTTTTTTTGTAGGAAATGGAACCCATTCCTGAATGTATGATTGTTTGTATCATTATTTTAATATTGTAATTTATTCATATCTACCCATTTTCCTCATATCTCTTACTCCTTTTTGCCCCTGCCGCTTTTTTTCTTTTCTTTTTGTATTGACTTGCTTATATATAGTAACATTTGCTATAGAGGCTACGTTCATTGTTTGTCAGAAAAAATGGGAATCTGCATGCCTTTATGTAACTTTACATTGTAATTGTCTCCCCCCCCCCAAATACAAATATTGAAACAAAAAAAGCTACGTCAACGTGAGGTGGAGCCAAAAGAATGAACGTTTTACAAATGGGAGCTTTCTACCTCCTTGGGTCGTCCTCCGGGGTTCATGGCAATGGCATTTACGAATTCCGGAGAGACGCATCGAACGGGGGAGCGGAGTGGAACGTCAGGAGCAGGCTCCTCGTCTGCGACGTTGTGATGGTGGCCCTCACTGATGAGACGGTGGCGAGGAAGAGTTACGGGGTCCTCCAGGGACAGTGTGCGTGCCTGAGCGCCTGAGGGAGGCAGGAAGGGGCTGTTAGAATATCCACTACTGGGCTCCATGATGCCGCCATCACATGTTAATAGTCACCAAGCAATGTGAACACTCACTGCACAGGTTGATGTGTGCATGGTGCAGGAGCATCATACGTTACAGAGGCTGTGGCTCTTCACACTTTAGATTTCACATGCACACACGCAAGGGAAAAGGTTAGCGGATCAAATGGGAAATCTTAACATAAATGACTAAATTCACTCCACAAATAACTCAACACAATAGGTAGTAGGTTTTTTTTTGCGTCAGCTGAAATTCTAAGAACCGATGTTTTGAGTGAAAACTTTCCCTCACCAACATCATCGGGAAAATTCGGGACAGTCCTTAAAGCAGCCACACTAAGCTCATTGGGGGGGGATGGAATCATAAAAACATAAAACAAACAGGATTGGAGTTTTAAGCAAATTTGCAATGCCACCAAGAAAACAGTGTCCAAAAACCCGCATGGATGGCAAATCATCACGCACGTCAGTCTGGTAGATAAAAATAAAAATAAAAATAAAAATGAAAATGAAAATGAAAATGAAAATGAAAATGAAAATGAAAATGAAAATGAAAATGAAAATGAAAAAGAAAAAGAAAAAGAAAAAGAAAAAGAAAAAGAAAATGAAAATGAAAATGAAAATGAAAATAAAAATAAAATACATAAAAATAAAAATACATAAAAATAAAAATACAAATAAAAATACAAATACAAAAAGCTAACCCCATATCAGGGTGCTTCTTCCATTCCAACCATATGGAATAATTTAAGGTATCTTCAGTACTCCTAAACACTCAAAAGGTGTTCAGTTTGTCCATTCTGGGCTACTGTAAAAACCTGGTGGTGCAATATGGCCGCCTCCATAGAGAAGAGCCACCCCCTCCCCAAGTAGAAACATTTTTTTCAATTTCTAGGGTTGATGAAAACAATATTTTGTATTGTTATGATTATACACTCACAAAAAATAAATATAAATACCATGTGTAATTTTTTCTTAGATTTTATATACTGCACCTTTATAGATAACTGAGGGTAAGGTAAGGGGAACACAGCTGCAACATGCAGCTTCACCCCTAGATGTCTCTTAAAGTGAGAGAGCAGCTGCAGACTTTAGAAGTTAGCTGCCGATGCTACATAGATTAAATAACCCTCTCCATCAAACCAGAGAACCCTTCAAAGCATGCGTTTTTCCACTATCCTCAGTAAATCACTACTTTAACACAAAAGAAAGAAATCAACAGCTGAAATGTGCCAATCAAGTCATGTGTTTGGATGCCTGAGGCCTCTCCCACTCCACACAGCACAGGCTCAGTGTTGGCAGCATGTTAGTTCAAGAATCTTGGAAGTGGCGGATCTGAGAAGCATGTCGTCAACACCCCCAAACAGAAGCAACACCCACTATTGCACCAAGACTGGAAACCCAGAACCAGATGTACCCACGGTGCAGCAGAGCACTGTCAAACACAGCGCCGTTGCCCTGGCGACGGCTAATAGTTTCCAGCTGGGATGGCTGGAGATGCCTGGGACTGACATTTTTCTCTTTTCTTTCTTCTCTCCCACTTTTTACCAGATATTTGAAGTCCAGCGATTATGTGGAATCAGGATGAGGTTGAGTCCAGAAACACAAACTTGGTACGTGATCTGTGAGGTTCTTTTGTTCTGTTCTATGGTCGGAGGGGGAATGTATGTACACCTGCACCGGACAGAGGTTACATGAGGTGAAGCTACATTCCCAGCAATGTCAATTCAAGTCGATGAAGGTACTGTAACTTGTTTCGATCAGACTGAGGGGGAACATCCAGTGCAGACGGATAAATCACACAGGGAAGTGAACAGACTCGCAGTTCCTAGGGTGACATCACCCGTGACATCACCTGTTGGTTTGTGCAGAGTGCTTTTCAGGCAAATTGTGGGCATGTCCCTTTTTCCCCATCTTGCCGAAACCCTAACTTCTCCTAGTTCCTGGTTCATTCAAACACGGGCATAGGAGCGGAAAACACGCAGAGCTGTGGGTGGGCCCATGGTGCCGTCGCGTCTCCAGTGGTACTTACCAGGTCGGCCCAGCTGTCATTCAAGAGGGTACTATTACTGTGCTATTATGCTTCATCCGTCTGAACCCCTTGCATACCCGTAACATGTAACTGTACTGAAAGGTTCATGGCCAGACGCAGAACAGTCCAGGCTGCGCTGTGGTGGAGGTGGAGTCTCCCGATGAACACACACAGGACTCAGTGATGTTTCAGAGTGCCACCGTGGTCCCTGTCTTAGATTCTGTGTCCTCTATCTGTCTTTGTAAATCTTCAAAATAGCGCGAGTGAAAAAAGCAGTCTTGAATGAGTCCAGTGTATCCTGGCCTTGGTATTGTTTCCCTAGTTTGGTAAAAAGGGATCATGTGACATGCACTCTCCTGGCAGGGGACAGAGCCTCCTTTGTGCCTCCCCCTGTCTTGTTCTTGTGAAACTTTAACATTATCCAGTTGAGTCTTTTTTTTTTCTGTGCCACAGTCAGGGGAGTTTTCTCGAGGCTGCAAAGCTCAAAACAAGCAGCAATGAGGGGTGAGGTAAAGAAATCAGATGGTTAGTTTGATGATTAAGACAGAAACACAGGTTAAATCCTTAACCCTCATGCATCACTATGGACATTTTTTTAACCTCTTTATCAGTCTATCATTTGGCTGTGTTGGTGCCAATGGCACATCTTTTTGTAATAGGGTCTCTCTCATGCTAAATTTTATGAATTCAAAGAAAGTTTTTAAATAGACCACCAGAATATTGTGAAAATATCCTTTTGAGTCATAATGGACAAAAATGTCTGTTTCCAAAAAAATCATTTTTTTATAAAAAAATTAATAAAACAAAACAAACACAAAAAATGGGCTATTTTCCATAAAACACATGTAAAGTTGCTGGGGGATTGGTTTTCAATCAGTCATGGGTATGTCAAAGTTACCCAAAATATTGACTTCATTGCATTTATAGTTTTCAATGGGAGTAAACGGGACTAGGCTAAATAGTTAATTTTTCTGTTTTTTTTTTCTTTCATAAAAAACGACTGTGACAGCAAGTAATCAAACTGGCATCAACAAAGTTAAAATCCTCAAAATGATTGAATGTTTGGTAGTTTCAAACAGGGCTGAAATCTTTTTTAAAAAGTAGAAAATGATATACATCTGTTGTTTTTATAGTGTTGTTTTGAGAGCGGACATTTTTGTCCTTAATAACTCTAGAGGGTAGTATTTTAAATCTGCAACACAAAAACTATAAATGCCGTAAAGTCAATATATTGACATAGCCATGACTGATGTTAAAACCAATCACCCAGCATCTTTTCAATGGTTTTATGGAAAATAGCTATTTAATTGTGTTGACAGCAAGCGATAAAACTGACATTTAAATGGTTAAAATCCTCCAAATGTTGCAAATGAAGCAGAAATTGTTGTCCTCAATGACCCAACAGAGTATAATAAATTAAAGTGACGCCTGAGGGTTAAATGCAAACACTGCACTCAGAGGATGAGCAGATTCAGACTTCCATGGAACATTTGTTAAAAAAAAGGGACCTTGCCCTTTAATTTTCCAAGTGTTCCTTCACACAGGATGGGAAAACCAACCCGGGAGGGAGTGAAATCGACGGTGCTCAGACTGAGAGGAGGAGGAGGAGGTCATGCTGGAGCTGACACTTTGGGCACGAGCCGAGTATTCTGGGTAAAAAGATGAACGATGAGGGGGAGAGAGAGAGAGAAATGATAAGGATGATGATGATGACGATGTTGATGACAAAACTGAAAGGAAAAGGAAAACAAGTGGATGGATGATGAAGTCAAAGAAGGTATTTTCCACTTGGATGAAAGATCTGAATTCTACTGATGTTTAGGTCATGAAACAGTGTTAACGTGAATGGTAACTACAGCAGGTTCTAGGTTCTCAACTGTTCTGGCTTTGTAATCCACCATCACCCCTTGATGACGTGCGGCGACCCAAATTGAGGAACATTTTCAAATGTTCAAATCACTTAAATGCATACAAATTCGAACGATTTTTTTCTTTACTTTTATCCCCCACTTACTGAAAACGTGTCCGCAACCCACTTTTGGGTCACGGCCCACCAGTTGAGAATCACTGATCTAGAATATAATCTGGCTGTATAACCAACTGGATTGTGGTGATTTCTGCACACAAAGTCCAAACACATTTCCTACATTACCCTGTGATGGTGGTAAAGTAGAGACTCACTCCTATGAATAGTGAACAATCTGACTAAAGTGAAATGGACCATATTGTTGACTCATCCTAGATGTACAGTATATTGACTTTGCATCTGCTTTTCTGTAGAGGGTCAACCTGCCGGACCGGAGAGAACATTCCCAGTTTAAACCTGAAGCGATAGAGGAGGATGAAGCCCCTGGATGATGACATCAACAATGAAATTGTTATCTACCACAAAATGTCATCAATAATACATTGATGACATTCAGTTTTGAATATATTATCAGGAGTTATTCTGCTTCACGATTGTGTTTTCATGATTACTAATGGACAAACAAGTATTTATGGAACTATGCATTGGTGTATGGGTGCTAAGGGGGATGGCGACATCCGTGATCAGCATCTTTGAAAGGCATTATGGGAACGAGTGAGAGCTCAGAAATAAAAAGAAAACATGAATTAAACAGCATTACTGACAATGAAATCCCAGCAACCTGCTTCTTGAGAACCTGTGTTTACACATGGAGCGAGGTGACAGGAGGTACTCAGAAATATGTTCATGATAGATCTTACCAGCCACTCGCTGAGCCACCAGACCCTCGACGTTGACGACCTCATTGGGCGCGCCGTCTTTCGGCTGAGGTGATGCTGACGCAGCACTTGGACTCCTCTGGGGCTCTGAGGCCTCTGCGGACTGGGACAGAGCACTTGGTGGGTAAGAGTTGATGGGCTTGGGCTGGATGTGGCCAAGTACAGTAGAGGCGGCTTGTGAGGGAGGACTTGTTCCAGTCGTTTCAGAGGCTGAAGTGAGTGATCCTTGAACAGGTGCAGGTTCTGCTGGACCTGAAAAGTGAATTTGGGCATCACCCTGATAGGCTGGTCTGGTTTGGCTCTGGGAGAAGGACGGCTGCGTGGTCACCACAGCACTATTCTCCCACAGTGGGGCACTTTGGGACTTTGGCACCAGGGAAGAAGCTGGTTCCAAGTCCATCATCAGGAGATTAAGGGTTTCGATCGATTGCTCGATCTCTTGCTGGGAGGCGCTGTGGCAATGAGGGAACTGTGGGAGGCTGTGGTGGCTGGGCATCACCGGTACAGAGGGAGGTGGGGTGAAGGTTAGTCCTTCGGTAAGTGGCTCCTCAGGTACACCGAATCGCTGCCAAACATTAAGACCACGCTGGACGGCATCCCTGCTACTTGTGGTGCGGGCGGGAGCTGGTGGCATAGATTTCGGTTCTTTGCCAAATGACTGGGACTGATAGAAACTTCCATTCTGGGTGGACATGTAGGTCACTGACGATGGGGCTGAATCGCTTTGGGTCAGAGTGACAGGTTTGTCGGGTCTGCCGACCGGTGGCTGGACAGCTTCCAGAGGCTTTTCCGGAGCACTGCGCTCTAGGTACGGCACATGATCCTGACCGTTGATCAGTGACTCCGACTGATAGTAGAGATCGGCCGGCGTGGCCCGACCATCTGTGGAGGAGAACGTCCCCAGACTGTCCACACTGTTGCCCTCTTGACTGGTCGGCAGCTCGTCATCCAAAATGTCCGTCTCGCGGTCAATGCTGTGCCCATTAACATGGACCTGGGCTGGCACCAGGTGAAGCATCCCCCCAACGGCAGGTGTCGGAGCGGACAGGTAGCCCTGTCGGTGCATGGGCCCCTCCAAGCCAGTCAGCAGGTGCTCTAGCTCCTGCTTCTCTTGGGGGCTGATAGGTTGTTGGGCGGGTGGGGTGTGGTGATGGAGGGAGGTCGACTCTGCAACCGCCACGACGTGTGACTGGCTCACTGTGGGGGCCGGAGGGGCTGCTGCCGCTTCATCAGTTCGATCGGTTTTGATGGAGGCGGTGGAGTTTCCTGAGTCGCTGCTCACAGATAAGGCGTGGTCAACTGCTGGCAGGGCGTGTTCAGTGGCGGTGGGCGGGAGGCCATTGGCTGTGACTGTTCCTTCGACGGACTCCTTTTTACGAACTTTGGCGTAGAGGCTGCCATCTAATGGTCCTTGGGTATGGATGACTTCTAAAACAGAAACAAGAAAGAAGGATTGAAAACAAATTATTTTTATTTTGTACTTTTATTTTCCATTTTTCAACAACACAACAGCTTGCGAGATAGTATGTGATATCAAAGAACACCAATGATTGTGTGTCGTCCATTTGTACACCCCCCTTCATCCCCCCTTCCCCACTCCCACACCTTTCGCTTAACCAAACATTATGAGCAAACCAAAGAATAAATTAAAGGTGCAGTGTGTGACATTTTAGTCATTTTTTTCACCATTAAAAATGTTTTAGACATTTTCATGAATTTATTAGTATTTTTTTCCCATTACCATTAATGTATATTTACATGAGGAGGGGGTCCTCTCTACGGGGGCTGCCGTGTTTTTACAGCAGTAAAAGTAGGCGTAATAAACATGTTTTGACAACTCAGGGCTACTATAGGTTCCCCTGCATGCTCTGAAGGGTAAGGGTGAGGTGATGCATACCACATGCAACTTCACCTTTAGATGTCACCAAATCTTACATACTGCACCTTTACTTTTATTAAGATTTTTTTAAGTAACTGAAATGGGGAGAAAAAATGAAAAGATGAAGAGAAGGTAAAATAAAACAAAAGGACAAATATAAAAAAAAAATAAGATCCAATCAAAAAAAATTTAAACAATGACAATAATAAAAACACAGTAATATAGATAGAGAAATGAAGATGAATGAATGAAGATTTGGTGACATCCAGTGGTGAAATTGCGTGTTGTATCCATCACCTCACCCTCACCCTTCTGAGCATGCAGCAGAAGCTAGGGTGGATTTCAGTTGTCATTAACACTCAAAAGATGTTAAGTACCTCCACTTTTACTACTGTAAAAACATGGCGGCCCCCGTAATGAGGACCAATTCCTCATGTAAATATGCATTAATGGGCTCATTTGAGGGTAATGGGAAAAACAAAACAGTTAGGTGATCACAAATTCATGAAGATTTGAGTATGTAATTGTTTTGTAATATTAAAAAGTTACAAAAATGACCAAAATCGGACACACTGCACCTTTAAACCAAATGCAGCCATCAGTAACAGCTTCCGTGTGTACAAAGTACTTGAACTGCCTGAGTATATTTAGCACCGAAGTCATTTGGCCTTTACAGACAAAATGTGTAACGAAAATATAAGTACATAATATTCATCAGGGTATTTTGGAGCAAGGATTGAGGAGCGAGAACTGGAAATGTGGGGGAGATTGTATGAGCATGGCCAAAATAGCCCCAGTTAAATTCAACACTGGCTCGTGGCCACCTATTCTACCAGTTACAGGAAATGAGCAGGGTCTGTGGCATGCGCTATGGAAAAAGCCATGAAATCACCGGAGCTTAATTTGCACTTTCTCCAGCCAGGAAGTTTTATTTGTGCCACCTGAGCTAAGCCTGTAACAGAGTCAAAGTGAATGGATATCACAGCTTTAAAAATTAATCTAACAGAGAGTGGTACAATAAAGATTCTCCGAGTGCAAATGCATGTGTGCATTCACACAAAACCACACCCAGGTCCAGGGAAGAGGAAGGAGGGAGCCCCGTTCAGAAGGAAATAGTCATCACTGGAAAATCAGCATCACTGGGTAAGGGAGGCCCAGTGACGTTTCCTGGCCTCCCAAACCAAAAGGGAAACAAAAGCCTTAACGCACTGAGTCATCCTGAAGAGGTTGAAACTGGGAGGCAACCTCAGATGCAGATGGATGAGGCACAATAGGAAGTGAAAAAACGTGCAGTTCATAGAGTAACCGCTAGGGGCAAATCCCCATAGACTCCCACGTTAAAATGCCTAACTTCAGAGGTGAATGAAACATGTTTTAATCTGGTACAAACTTTGGTGTTAGTCTCAGTCATGTGTTACTGTGACAACTGTACGGGGGGTGATTTTTTTTTCCATGGGTGATGCAACAGCACCATGGGCCCACCCACAGCTCTGTGTGTATTCCGCCTCTTTGCCCGTTTTTGAATGAACTAGGAAGTAGGAGTTAGGATTCGGCAAGATGACGACAAGGGACACGCCCACAATTCGCTACAAAACCACTCCGCTGAAACCAACTGGTGATGTCACGGACACTACGTCCATCTTTATATACAGTCTGCAGTTGTACTACAGTATTTCAGTTTCTGCTGATCTGCATTGTACGATAACACTTTTGTTCTGTTCTGTATGTAACAGAGCTATTCTTATATTTATATGTGTATATACCTATACATATATTGTCTTGTACAAAGATTAAAATGTCTTGGTGACGCATGTGTATTTTTCTGAAAATGTAAAGGTGCAGTGTGTAAGATTGGTCATTTCTGTCACTTCTAAGAATATTGCAAAACAGGTACATTCTGACATTTTCATTAATGGTCAGTCACCTAAAAAAACAAACAAAAAAAATACCTATTTTCCGAAAAAGAGTGCCTAATTCCCAAATGACAATTGCAAATGGCCGACACCTTTTAGTTATCGGTTTGTGTTGGTAAACATAGATCAGGACGGCAAAGAGAAAAACAACACCTTGTCTTCCTCAGTCCATTACAGTCATGGAGAATCATAACCCATGATGAGGCATGCCTGGGTAACCGGATCAGATTCTACAGCTGGGAAACGGAGCTGCACAAAGAAGCTGTCTGTGCCTCTGTAACTTATAGATATCTCCATCGCAGCTCAACTGAATACAGCGCTCTGTGACTGGGCTGCGTGGGCGTACACACAGGCTGGATACTGGCTGGCCCTGAGGCACCTTGCCAATGCAGTGGTAGCTGCTTCCCTGCCAGGCTGCTACAGCAGAAACCAATACAGTGGTCAGAGTAAACACAGTTTAGTTTTACTAATCCGTTACTTGGTTTACTTTGATTGGTGCATTGATGGACCACAATGGGGGGGAGCAGAGGCCACAGTAGCCTCAAGCATGTCTAGTCTAATGGTAATGGGGTGTTACAGTGGTTTATGGCATTTGAACGCAGTAACCTGTGGTCTAGTCAGCAGAGTTGATCAAAACTCGAGGTTGTTGTCAAGACTACCTGACCCTAACCCAAACAGTTGATCCATGCAGAGCATTGTGTTTCTTTCTGGATGCAGATGCAGAACAGGTAGAGTCATTAAAGGTCCTTAGCAACAG
>JAFBJT010110770.1:0-38564 GCA_016785325.1 Chascanopsetta lugubris | reverse complement strand
AGGCACACACACACACACACACACACACACACACGCACACACACACTCACAGGCCTGATATTTATCCAGAGAGGTTATCTATGGGGGTCAGATGTCTCACTTTGATAGCGAGTGCCGGCGATGGAGCTTTACAGTGGCTCGCTCGCCCGCTCAGCAGGAATCAGCATTCAGCCTCTCTCTCTCTCTCTCTTTGTACGGACCTGGTTTCCTCCTCCTCCTCTTCCTCCTGTAGATGTGTAGAGCAGATGGCAGCTAGTTCTGATGATTATCTCACATGTCTAAGTCAGATATGAAGTGGAGGTTCGTCCGGCGCTTCGCCCCAAAAACCCGTCCGTCCCGGCGTTTGGCTGAAGTGACTCGAGGGGGAAACAGGTGGTCACTTCCTGTTTGCTCCTCCACGCTTCCGTCTCGCTTCATCCCCTCCCGCCGTCGCCGCAGCGTCTTTGGAAAATGAACTCTTCACCTTTTACGTGATGAAGATGTAGATGAGATACTACATCTGAGGTGGGGACTCGTTGCAGTTCCACCTCCAGTCCTCTGGGCGGAGTCATCAGGACTTGTATCTCTCGCCCCGCTGACTCCACCTGATCCAACCTGGTGACCGGGACCCTGATCTGACCGGGCGACCGGGACCCTGATCTGACCGGGCGACCGGGACCCTGATCTAACCGGGCGACCGGGACCGGGCCGATTTGATTGGTGTGGACTTGTTAAAAGTGAATGCCACTTAATGGACCAATCAGAGCTGTTCTCCGCTGAACCGGGCCGGTCCGCACTTTCACTTTGAGGCTCTTGACATCGGAATTCATTGTGGTCTGATTTGAATTGGAACTGAAACTGAACTGGTTTCCTCTTAACTGTGAATCAGACCTGATTCGGGCCTCAACCAAGAACTTGTCAAAACTGTTGATGGAGGATTTGAACCCGAGACTTGATTTGGGACTTGATCTATGATCCATCATCTTGATTGGAGTTTCCTTCAGTATGAAGGGACGGAATCAGCTCTCAGGTTGTAAACAACCCTTTGAACTGAGCTTGAGCAAAAAATCTTGAACAATCCAAACATGATACATTCTTTAAAAAAAAAAAATGTTAACATAAAAAACTTTATTTTGAAAACAAACCCCCCATCACCCCCCCCCCCCCCCCCCCCCCCCCAAAAAAAAACCCGACCTAATGAGATTGTAAGGTGACAAGAATCCGGCGACACGTTCTTGTTTCTTTCCGACCTCTCGGCCAAACGCGGCGGCGGCGGCGGCGGCGGCGGCGGCGGGTGTTTGCGGCGGAGCGCCCGGCGCTGTGCAGCTGCTGAGTGAGGATGAGCGGCTGCTCCACCAGCTCATGTGTGCTCTGTTTGTCTCCTAGATGTTTTCCCCTCCTGTTAGCAGTGGAAAGAACGGCCCCACCTCCCTGGGGAGCGGACATTTCTCCGGCTCAAGTACGTCACAGCCTTCTTCTTCTTCTTCTTCTCTTTTTTTTTTCTCCCCCTCTTCTTCCTCTCCTCCTCCTCCTCCTCCTCCTCGTCCTCCTACACCTGCTCTCTGCTGCTGCTGCCGTGTTTGTGTTTGGATCCTCGCGTCCGAGGATCTGTGTCGTGTCGAAGCCGTTTCAAGGTGTTTTCACGCTGGTTTTGCTTCGTGGCAGATTTGAGTTTAAAAAAAAAAAAATGAAACGTCACTCGCTCCCTCCTTCTTTTGAAAGTGCTGCGGGGTCCGAAACGTTGCCCCCCTGGGCGTCGGTAGTGTTTCCCGTCCTGCCGCCTCTGAGCGCTTCCCTCGCCCTGGAGAGCTGAGGTGTAGCGAGCGGGTGACGGACTCCATTCCGTGTCGCTGTTTTCCTCAGGCTCATAATGTTGGTGTTTGGAGGGAAAACACGATGGTGACACGGGAAGAGAGTTCATTGGTTGGGGGAACTATTTCCTCCCGTGGATGGATACACACTGCTGGACTTCTGACCAGAGGTTCTGCCTTTTTTTTAAACTCCTGCTTTATGTTGGTGGGGGGGGGGCGGCTGTTGGGGGCGGGGGGCTGTTGGGGGCGGGGTCGGGGGTGTTTGTGAGTATGTGTCGTAAAAGCGATCATGTATTTTAAAGCATTACGTTTGTTTTTCAGCTTCTCGACTTCATCGCTGAAAGTGACTTCCTGTTTTTCTGACGATGTGCTGTGCTCATTCTTTCCTGTGTGTGTGTGTGTGTGTGTGTGTGTGTGTGTGTTTCTCCACTCAGTGGCTGTAAGAAGGTTCAAATGAATGTTAATCCATTCATTCATCATTTTATTCTATTAATGAGTTTATCAGTTTAGTCATGGAACTGTGTGTGTGTGTGTGTGTGTGTGTGTGTGTGTGTGTGTGTTTGTGTGTGTGTGGTCAGAGAAGAGCAGCTCCTCTGCAGACGCCTCCATGTTGGATCTTCATGTTTTAAAGGGCAGGTTCAGCTGCAGTTTGCAACATCACCAATAGAGGTCAGCAAAGCTTACACACTGTGCCTTTAACCCCTTCGTTTACCCAGATGCTTTAAAGCGCGTCGAGTTAAAGGGCGAGTCTGTAGGACTTAAATACTTTACGCTCTTTAATCTGCGGGAATCAGATTCATCGTTCCCTTTCTCTGATACGCTCATATTTAACACTAACTCTACAATGGAAAGGTGTGTGTGTGTGTGTGTGTGTGTGTGTGCGTGCGCGCGTGTGTGTGTGTGTGTACACTCAAAACCAGTCGGCTTGTCTGTGTTATTCACGCTCATGTTAATTGCCTTTAAACGCTGCCAGGAAGCCATTTTGTAAAGTTGGCTGGAAAACACAGAGATGCTGAGACGTCCTCTTTGTTTACCGCGCCGTTGTGTGATTGTTGTTGTTGTTGTTGTTGTTTCTTCCTCTCCTGTGCTGCGGATGAAAAAGTAAAGGGAGGACGAGATGTGTTTGCGCTCACGGAGGAAAAAAGAGACGAGGCTCTTTGGAGCAGGTGAAGCAGCTTTCAGGCCTCGGTTTGCTGCTTCGTTTGTGTGTGTGTGTGTGTGTGTGTGTGTGTGTGTCCTCTCTTGATGCAGGAGCACACACTGGTGTCAAACACACACGCTGATGCACAAACCCTCATCGCTGCACGCAAATCACACTTTTTATGCGCACACATTGAAGCATCCTCACTTACACGATTTAGCGCACACACACACTCTCTCACACACACACACTCACACACACACACACACACACACTCCACTCACCCCTGCTGTGGCTTTCTGCAGGCCTCGGCATTTTGATGAGCCCGGCGCTGTTTGTGAATGCAGCTAATTAGAACTCTGAAGTGTCTCCACACTCGGGCGCGAGGCTGCAGGACGGGACATGTAGCTGGGACATGTCCCCTCCTCCAGGTTCAGGGTTTGGACTCTGCTCCCATTGGTCCCCCAGCTAGTGGTGGCAGGTGGGAGCTGGTTGTGGTTAGAGGGGGGGGGGGGGGCCGGGGGGGGGGGGGGGGGGGGGGGGGGGGGGGGGGGGGGGGGACGAGGGTCCTGGTTATTAGCCACTAAGCGTGGTTTCGCTGCTGTTAGCGCACAGGCTTTGATTCCGTCTTGCCGATGCCGAGCTCCTCCCACTTCCTGCTTCATCCCAAAAAGGGGCAAAGAGGCGGAGCACGGGTGGAGCCGGGGTGGGGCCACGGTACGAGCCAGGTCGGCCCAGGTGTCACTCAAGAGGCCACGCCCCTTAATTATGCGCCTTTTCAAACCTCGGTAGAATAAGAATAAGCGAGTAAAAAAAAAAAAAAAGAAGCGTCACGTGACTGATTGAGATCAAAGCCGTAGTTTGTCTCCTTCCCCTCCGAAGCTGTTGACATGGGAGTCTATGGGGATCGACTCGCTCTCCGAGCCGGTGGCCTCCGGTGGCCACCCCGTGAACTGCAGCCTCCTCCACTTCCCCGTTGGCCCTCATGCCGTCGGCCCGGAGGTTGCCACCTGGCCGGCTTAGCAGGGCTGAGGGTATTTGTAAAGAACGACGGCAGCCGAGGACAGATTCCCTCCCGCGCTGCGAGGAACAGGTGGAACCTGCCAAAACCTAAACGGAGGAACGGGGAACATTAAAGGCGCCTGGATGAAGGTGGCGGGTAAAAATAAGCGCATTCAGACGACAGGCCGGGGGAATCGCGAGGAAAATGATGCGCGTGATGCTGCGGAGGACGGGGGGAGTGACACGGACGCGAGCCCCCCCCCCTCCCCCCCACCCCTCCGTGGTGGAGCTGATAAACTCACCTCAATGCTTGAAAAGCATCTGAACATAAACGGCGCTGGGTCCCGGCTGACACGCTCAGCCCACGGTCACCGGCAACCAGGAAGTGGATTAGGCGTTTTAATTATTGGGAGATTTCGCCGTTGCCGTTGTTTATTTTGGGATCATCCCTGGAAAGATAATGCACACTTCAAACTGCGCGTGCGGCGCTTTAATCCCCTGCTGGATGAAGCCGTAGCGGCAGACAGGCGGCTTCACTCCGCCTGTCAAAACCGCTGCCGCCAATGCCACTCTGCTATTTCAGGTCTTGGCCGCTTCTGCTGTTTTTCCTCTTTTTTAACCTCTCACATCCTGCGTTTGTCTCCCTGTCACTGCTGTTTGAAGGTGTGTGTGTGTGTGTGTGTGTGTGTGTGAAAGTGTGAATGTGTGTGAGAGATTTAAAATGTGTGTGTGTGTGTGTATTTTCAGAAATGATCATCCCCGTTGACATGGTAGATAAAGTTGGCAGAGAGAGAGAAATGGACCGAATGCTTCTTGATTTGACAGCACAGACGTTTTGGAAAGAAACTCACAACATTAAAGGTGCAGTGTGCGGGATCTCGCTCATTTTTGTGACTTAATATTTCAAAACGATGACATGCGGACACTTTCATGAATTTATGATCTTATAAATGTTTTTTTTTTTTTTTCTTTTCCTCGTCTCATTGCAAAAAAAAAAAAAAAAAAAAAAGAAAGAATAGAAAGAGAGAGAGACATTTTGACGATGTGGGACACATGCAGGAGCTCAGTCTCAGTGTCGTTTCTCTCGTGGTTATCCTCCTCGTCCACGTTTCGTATTATATTACAGTGTATCTGAATGATGTCAAGTCTTGTAAATGGTTTGGATATATGTGTGTGTGCAAGGCGCAGATGTGAGAGTCAGTACCGGAAGATGCTTTATTTTTGTTATGAAATATATTATGCTTCCATATATCCAAGCAGGAATGATGTTGAATCCTTTTGTTGTGGTTGAACGTTTGTCATTGCTCCAGTGGAAAAGGTGCGTGTGTGTGTGTGTGTGTGTGCGTATGTGTGTGTCAGAGGGATGGAAGAGGGACTGGCTTAAACATGGTAACCTTATGGAGTGCAGCAGGGATGAGTCATAGGCCTTGTAAGTGTGTGTGTGTGTGTGTGTGTGTGTGTGTGTGTGTGTGTGTGTGTGTGTGTGTGTGTGTGTGTGTGTGTGTGCGTATGTGTGTGTCAGAGGGATGGAAGAGGGACTGGCTTAAACATGGTAACCTTATGGAGGGCAGCAGGGATGAGTCATAGGCCTTGTAAGTGTGTGTGTGTGTGTGTGTGTGCTTGCAAACACGTCTGGTTCCCTCATCTCCGAGTCAATGAGTTGTTTTAATGGATTTTCAGTTCCCGGGTTGAGATCAGGTCTGTGGTTAACACCAGCCTGCGAGACTCAGACTCGGTGGTACACATCATAAAATCCACCAGTGAACAGCCCACTCAAGATTCTCAATTCTTTTACGGGACTTAGAGGAGGCAGTTTCCACAGCCGCTATGTGCTCGCGATGAACCCTCGTGGTGTAGTTCTTCCATCACCTTAAAGGTGCAGCATGTACGATTTTCTCCACTTCTACAAATATTACAGAACAATTACATATAGACATCTTCATGGATTAATAATCACATAAAATTGTTTTACTTCTTTTCCATTACCCTAAAATGAGCCCATTAATGTATATTTACATGAGGAGGGGGTCCTCTCTACGGGGGCCGCCATGTTTGTACAGAAGCTCAGAGTGGACATTCTAAACATGACTTGAATTTTAATGACAACTGAAGTTGACCACAGGTTCTCCTGCATGTTCAAAAAGGTGAGGGTGAGGTGATGGATACAGTGTGCAACTTCACCTCTAGATGTCACCAAATCTTACACACTGCACCTTTAACGTCAGCTGTTTTTGGGAAGCCTATTTTGCTTGTGACATCTCTAGAACACATATCTAAGACCAAAACCCCATTGACATTGTGCTGAAGGAGTCAGTGTGATGGAACATATCCCATTGCCTCACTCTTTAAAGGTACAGTGTGTACGATTTGGTGACATCTACAGGTGAAGTTGCATTTTGTATCCGCCATATCACCCCTCCCATAGAGCATGCAGGAGAACCTATGGTAGCCCCAGGTTGTCGTTCAAGCTCAAAAGACGCTTAGTTCGTCCAATCTGGGTTATAGTAAAAACATGGCTGCCATCATGGGGAGGATGTATTTATCATTAAAGAGGTCATTTAAGGATAATGTAAAATGCAAGTCACACATTAAGGTTATTATACATTCCGAAATATGACTATATAATTGTCTTGTAATTCTTTTTCTACAGATAGAAGTGACAAAAATGGACCAAAATCGTACACACTGCACCTTTAATTCGGTTCATGCCATCCACTTGAGCTCACGCCAGGTTTTAGAGGGGAAAGCGATGCTAGTATACAGGATGCGCATGTATGTGTGTATATGAGGATTTCTCTTCTACCTGATGTTATTTCTCATTCACATCTCAATAACATTGATGAGGTGGATGAACGCCCGCCCACCTGTTGCCCCGCCCACCTGTTGCCCCGCCTCCTCTGCTTCACAAAGGCACACAAAGTGCAAAGTCCAGCTCAGAGAGTGAATGAGTGAGCAAAGCAAATGGACAAACACATGAATGGGCTCCTTGTTTGGTTTAGTCTTCACTCCTCTGTTGACAGGAGAACAAGTTTCCCATGGCTCCGCCCACTGACGGGGCACTCGCACCTGCACGGTGACGGGCGCCCAGAGGTGGTGTCAACAATTACCGCCTCACCTGTTCCTTTAACGGTGATGAATGTGTAACCGTGGCGATGCCAAGTGAAAACAGACCTTAAAAAACTTCGCTTACCAAGGTCATTTATCCGGCGCTTCATTTATGATGCTTACATTTCACCACCTCTCATATTGACATTAAAGGTGCAGTGTGTTCGATTGGGTGACATCTAGAGGTGAATTTGCATGCTGTATCCATCACCTCACCCTTCTGAACATGCTGGAGAAGCTATGGTAGACTTCAGTTGTCATTAACACAACATAAAAAATGTTTGATATATCCACTTTGAGTCCTGTAAAAACATGGCGGCCTCCACAGAGAGGACCCCCTCCTCATGTACATATACATTAATGGGCTCATTTAAGGATAATGGAAAAAGATAAAACATTTACGTGATTATTAATTCATGGAAATGTCAGAATGAAACTGTTTTATAATATTTTTAGAAGTGACAAAAATGACCAAAATCCTACACACTGCATCTTTAAAATTAAAACAAGATAAATACAGGGACCATGCTCAGAGAGACTTAACTTCAAATAAGTTCCGTTACACCCTCACTCGGCCTTTGCTACTTTCCTTTTGGGCTTCCATTGGATAAATACAGCAGTAATCATAATTTATAT
This sequence comes from Chascanopsetta lugubris, assembly GCA_016785325.1. Classification (NCBI taxonomy): domain Eukaryota; kingdom Metazoa; phylum Chordata; class Actinopteri; order Pleuronectiformes; family Bothidae; genus Chascanopsetta; species Chascanopsetta lugubris. The sequence goes on along the minus strand of JAFBJT010110770.1, from coordinate 30,890 downwards.
ATTTATGTTTTTGACAATAAATATATTTCTGCTTATAAAACCGTTCTCTGGATGTTGAACCCCGTGATTTCTCTGTGTTGTTGCTGAGTGATGGCTGCTCACTGCACAATGTTCCGATTCCTACTGGACAATAAGAGAGGACTTATTTACTGTCGTGTTATGAAGCGGCGTTTCTGTAGAGGTTGTATAAAATCAACCTGATGTTAAAATGAACCCTTAAAGCGCAGTTTCCCCATTCAAATGTCCACCACTGGATCAAATGGGGTGTCCTTATATGGGCTGTGAATCAGCTGACCTGAAGGAGCTGAAGGCTGTAGGACATGAGAGGGTCAGTGGTGTAGGATGGGCGTTACGATCTTTCTCCACAAGGCCTTTTTTCGCCCACAGAGCCCCACTCATGAATCATTTCTCTCTTCAGAAACGTTTCTGTTCAAGCCGAGGGATGTTTGCATGTGACAACCACTCGCTGCAAAACACCCTCCGCCATCCCCAGTCTGATTTCATCAACTTGATCTTGCTGTTTTGTAACTGGCTGATAAGATATTCGCATTAACGAGGCATTGAGCAGGCGTACCTAATAAAGTGGCAGGTGAGTGATTCAAAAAATAAAAAATAAAACACACAAAAAACAACAATCAGTGTCTTAACAGTCCGTGTTTCAAATATGTGGTTGAAAGAAAAACTATTCCCGTGGTTACACGCGGAGGTCACTAGTTCGAATCCCGCTCGGACCGTGCTGCAGTGTCACTTGATGCCCTGAATGGCTCAGTGTGTGATGTCATTCAAAAGGCAGCACGTTTTCACAACAGGCTTTTGATGAAAAATGTGGAAATTGAACGAGACTGAGACAAACCAGCATTATTATCAGCCGCACACAACATGCACGTGCTGACAGAGGAGGAGGCGGAGGCTGCATGTGTCGGTGGTGTTGTGTCCAGGAAATGTTGAGCTTCCCCAGGCTTGCAGGTTGAGCAGGAGCCGGGCTTTGTTCCAGGATCCGCCAGCAACGAGACGGCAGGAGCTGGATGGGGTGGGTGGGGGTGGGTGTGGGGGGGGGGGGGTGCATGGGGCTTTAGGGGGGGGGGGGGGGGGGGGGGGGGGGGGGGGGGGGGGGGGGGTGCATGGGGCTTTATTGCCCCGCACCCCCACCCCCGCGCAGCTCACCCTAATCCCAGGGCTGAGGGACATTAAAGTGCTTCTCCTCTGCACTTCCCGGACATGCACCTCGCTTATTACGTTGGGAGGGAGCCAGCTATGGAGAGGCATGACATGAAAGAGTGCGGGATCAGAGAGACAGCAGCTCTGCAAGCCAGTGAAGCAGGGGATCAAGTGGGTAAAGTATAGATAAAAGGAGGAGAGGAGGCTGGATAGAATTTATCTTCTTTTTTTTTGCTGACATGCACCACTTCATTCATAAAGGCATGGGGCATGAGGCTGGGGGGGTGTCAGTGTACCCACCATGCAGGAGCAGAACAGAGGGAGGGGGTAAGAAGATGGAGCAGGATGAACAGAGGGAGGGGAAGGAAGCGTGGAAAGAGGAGGAAAGGGAGCACAGGGAATGAGGAAAGGAAAGGACTGAGAGAGTAAGTGGTCAATCGATGTGCAGCACCACAATAAGAGGGAGCAGACAGGGCAGCACCAAGTGGACATGCTCTCATAAACAATGCCAGGGAGGTGGAAAGGTGTGAAGAGGGCTGCTGAATGGGCTCCCCCACTTTGTGTGTGTGTGTGTGTGTGTGTGTTGTCAAACAATACAAAGGAGGTGTCCTGGTGTGAAACATGGACGACTGGAATTTTGGGGCAAACTGTGATTGGACTGCCCACAATGCACAGGGTCAGAGTTCAGGGGTCGGGGGTCACGGGCTGTTGCTGGTGGTGCGAAGTGGCGGATGCATTGTGAAGCTTTAATCACCCGCAGTCCGTTTCCGTGATTGGTGTACGTTTGCGATTCAAATGCTTCTGGTGGATCATCAGAATAGTTGATAGTATCCCCTGTTAAAGGTGCAGTGTGTAAGATTCGATGACCTCAAGAGATGACGTTGCATGTCGTACCCGTCACCTCACCTTCACCCTTCTGAGCACACAGGAGAACCTATGGTCATGAAACACTCAAACGCAAAAGATGTTAAATACGTCCACTTTTACTACTGTAAAAACATGGTGGCCTCCATAGAGAGGACCCCCCTTCCCCTTTCTCATGTAAATATACATTCATGGTCTCATTTTAGGGTCACGTTAGAAAAATAAAACATTTAGCTGATTGTAGATTCATGAAAATGTCACTATGTGATTGTTTTGTAACATTCTTTAGAAGTGAGAAAAATGAGCAAAATCGTACGCACTGCGCCTTTAAATCAGGGCTCAGAGGTTCCTTCCCTGATCGTATAGATCTTGTAACCTTTGCCTCATACTCACACCTCTCTCTCTCTCTCTCTCTCTCTCTCTCTTCCCCCCCGTGTCGCCCTGTTATGTTTCTCCTCTCGGCCCCGACCTGTGGCTCCGGGGCTTTGAGGAAAGGCAGAGGTGGCCTTTGAAGATGGCGACAGCCAAGTTTGTCTGGGGCCAAAGCCATGAATGCACGTCTTTGTCCCTCACCTCTCACATGTATCCTGCTACTGCTGCACTCCTCACCCCCCACCCCCCTTCACCACCCCCCCCCCAGCCACCCCCAAACGCACAGACATGCTCGTGCCCTCGCAAGGGCCCCCGTCGCACAAATGACCCTGCTAATTATGTATTTAAGGTATTTGGCTGCTGTGAAAACAGCTTTGGGTTAGCGGTGGAAGGTGGTCGGGGGGGTGAGGGGTGAGGGCGGGGGGGGGGGGGGGGCCGAGGGTGGGGGGGGGGGGGGGGGGGGGGGGGGGGGGGGGGGGGGGGGGCGCAGAGTGTGAGTCAGGACATGGGGGTGGTCTATGGTTCTCATGGCTATCATTACTGCCCAGCGGTTTATGTAAACACTGGGTCTAAGGACAGTGAGGGCTGATTGGAGAGAGCGGTGGCGGAGGTAAGTACCCTGGTTGGCCTGACTTTTGGCTTCTGGTTTCACCCGCGGGTGGCGCTGCCTCCAAAACCGTTCCATGAGGCACGCGGGCATTTGATTTGTGACGCTGGTGAAATGATCGCTCCAATCGATCACAGATAACCACGTCACACTCTGATGCAATGGAACTGCGCTGCGCCATCGTACCACAGTCTTAACCCCATCCTACCCAATTTCCAGATTTAGGGTGTTGGGCAGCAGATCGATCTGCACACACAGACACACACACACACACACACACGCGCAGACACACACACAGACGAGCGCGCTCGTTCACATGTTAACTGTCCTCCAGACCCAGACCCTCACAGATCAGGAAGGGCGTCGGCAGTGGAAAGAGCTTCTTGGAGCAATTGAGCTGGAAACCAGGAGAAGATGCACCGTCACTGGAAGATGCTGTAGTCGCCATCTCCTCCTGGTTGAAAGCCATGGTCACAGTGTCTTAGTTTCCCCATTTGCCTCCCCCCACTGAAGTGGGCCGTGCAGGGCCTCTGTCGAGTTTCCTCACACGGAGGAAAGGAGGGAAGAGTCGGGGGAGAGGGATGGAAGGAGTGGCGGAGGAGCTTCCGAGAGCTCAGAGGTCCTTGGTGGGAGATGGGTCAGGTTTTAGTGACTGCATCGGAAGTGTTGCACTTACAATGGGAGATGTGAGGAGTATGTGTGTGTGTGTGTGTGTGTGTGTGCGTGGGGGGGGGGGGGGGGGGGGGGGGGGCGCAGGACAGTGTGACATGTTTTCCGAGGGGAGTGCGGTCGGGGAAGCCAGTTTCCCTTTGCACATCAAATACATCTACAATTAGAAAGGAGGAGTGCGCTGTGTTTGGTTTGTGGGAAGAGAGGAAGAAAATTTGGAATGTGTCACTGCTATTGAGGAATGAGGAGTGTGTGTGTGTGTGTGTGTGTGTGTGTGCGTGTGTGTGTGCGCGCGCACAATTATATGTGTGAGGTCGGGAGTAGCCGGCCCAGCCAACATTCTTGGGCAGCTGTATTATTAACTGCGGTGGAACCATTATCAGTGTTTACTTTGATCCAACCACCATAAGAGGAGTAATGGACTCGGCTGAACCCTTCCTCTGGTGATTGTTGTCCTTATCAAGATGATATTGTGTAGGTGTTTGTGTGCATGTGTGTGTGTGTGTGTGTGTGTGTGTGTGAGCATCCATCATAGCCTGTGATTCCTTGGATGAGTCTGTTGAACTGTGTCTGAAATGAGTCAAACACAGAGGGCTGTACTTCCCACAATTCAGCGGTGCGATAAGACCACCAAGTTTTACAACCTTACTTCAGCACTCAGGAAGTCCTCTCACACACACACACACACACACACACACACACACACATAAATATATACACACATATGCACACACACGCCTCTTATCTTTAAAGCAAGTTGATTGTCAATAGAAACATTCGCACGCACACACACAAAGACTTTCTTGTGCGGACAGAAGGGAAAAAAATGACACGGGCTACAACAATGTAGGAGTCTGAACCTCGCTGTGTGTGTTCATGTGAGTGTGTGTGTGTGTGTGTGTGTGTGTGTGTGTGTGTGTGCCCTCAGAGTGTGGGAAAGACTCACACTCTTACCTGTCTGATGGGGGTGTGATGAGAGCATCACAGAGAATGGTTGACAGGTGGCAGACCCACCTGGTGACTGTCAAGATATTTTCTATTGTGCAATTGACTATGCAAATAGTAAAGCACTGTTGTTGTTGTTGTTGTTGTTGTTGTTGTTGTTGTTGTTGTTGTTGTTGTTGTTGTTGTTGTTGTTGCTCTTGCTCTTGTTCTTGTTCTTGTTCTTGTAAACTTAAAGGTGCAGCAATCACCTAAAAAAACCCATGACTGTATATCGACATGAGGAGTGAGGCCTCTCTACGGGGGCCGCCATGTTTACCCAAGAGCGGACGTACTAAACATCTTTTGAGCTTTAATGACAACTGAAGTGCAGGAGAACCTATGGTAGATAGGTTCTCCTGCATGTTCAGAACGATGAGGGTGAGGTGATGGATACTACTTCACCTCTAGATGTCACCAAATCGTACACGCTGCACCTTTAAAGTCGTAAAAAGTTATTACTATACAGACGTGGGGTTACTTTCTGGGGAACCTGGATGGCTTCTGGGGCGAGGGTCTTGACAGTAGGAGAGGAAGGAGTGAGGGATGGCTGAGCTGAGACTGCAGAGGGATCTCTGACCGTCCCTCAGACTTCACAGTACCCCGTTTGTTCTCTTTGTCGTCGATCGCTTAAGAGCAAATCCCCTTTTCATCTCTCTTAAAGGTGCAGTGTGCAGGTGTGGGGACATCTAGAGGTGAAGTTGCATGCTGTATCCATCACCTCACCCTCACCCTTCTGAACATGCAGGAGAACCTATGGTCAACTTCAGTTGTCATTAAAGCCCAAAAGATGTTTACTACGTCCACTTTTACTTCTGTAAGTGGAAATTAATTATTAGGAATGTAAATATATACATTAATGGGCTCATTTAAGGTTGATGGGGAAAAAATTAAACATTGAGGTGATTATAACTTCATGAAGATGTTGGTATAGAATTGTTTTGTAATATTTTTTTTTAGAAGTAATCAAAATGACTGAAACCTTACACGCAGCACCTTTAAAGGCACAGTGTGTAGGTGTGGTGACATCCAACGGGGCTGGAGCTGCCATGTGGTAGCCGATCCCGCCCTCCCAGCAAAGCATGCGTCGGAGAACCGATGGTAGCAACACAGTTCCCATGAAACTTTTAAAAGTTTGCCCCTTACTCCTCCCACAATTCTCAAGTGTACACACCAATCAATCAGTACACTGATCAATCACCTGAATGGTTCACACGGGACCTTTAATGCCATCTGTCCCGTCATGCATCCACGGTGGATCTCCTGTTTCCCTGCGTCTTGTAGTTTGCCTGTTTCTCTTTGCTCAGTCCGATGATGTCATGGCAGAGACAGAATCATGCACACGTGCTTGCATGGTTCCCCACTAACCCTAATGCTTTAAACTGGGTGGTTTTTGAGTCTGACCTGAATATCTCTGACATGACTTTGACCAAAGCTAATAACAGCGACAGGATAACTGCTACCAGTGCGGGTGGAAGTCGCCTGGCAAAGTTATTGTCGCGGGATGAGAAACAGGCCCAGCAGTGGTCGGGAAACTCGGTGACCTGCATGCCAGTCAGACTGCACCATTTATTAGTTTCATTCAGGTTCAGTCCTACCCCCTTCTCTTCCCTCTCACACACACCCCTCTGTCTTTCCCCTCTCCCTCTTTAACTGGCTTTCCATGAGCTAAGCAGCATGCGAACACCTGCTATTTTAAATGACATACTCATTGTCGTGTAGCGCTGGAGGCGTAAATCATCCTGGTCCGCTGCGTGAGGCAGCCGCGCACATATACGCCCGTGCATGAATGACTGACACCGCCGACCTGCGAATGTCGAAAGGAGGGCAGAACAGAACATGTGCTCAGCGTCCAGGAATTCTTCTTTCATTCCCTGCCTGTGCTTATTCGAGCTCTGCCCAACGGCAGTCACACGCTGCCGTCAAACACTGTGGGTTGCTGAGTAGCTGCATGTCTGTCTAGACTCTGCTGTAGGGGACGATGCGCCCAGGTAATTGGCATTGTTCTAATATTTCATCAACTGGCTGCAAACACAAAGACAAATGGAAACAACATTGATTTGCCACTGACATTTTATGTTAAATACCCAACACCTCATCCTATACCCTACCAAGCATTCAAGGCCCAGGGGTGCAAACTTTCCCCCCTTCACAAAATAAATGACAAAATGCTTGATAAATAAATTTACTCAGATAAAAAAAACAAAAACAAAAAACAGCCTACATTATGGAGGCGTCTGTAAAGGAAAACCGATCCTAATGCAAAATAGAAAACATAAAAGTCTTATATCCTTATATGGCTTGTCACACACCGCCAAGTCTGTTAAGCGTTATGTGCTAGTAATGTATGTCATGTCTTTTCGTCTGTGTCTACCGTTCCCTTCGTCCACTTCCTGCTTTACTTTGGTGACAGCTTCTTGTCTTCCTGTATTGTCTGCACGCTGTCTGCCTTGTCTGCACCTCTCCCTGATTCCCTCATTGCCTTCACCTGCTGCCCTTTCATGATTACCCACACCTGTGAGTGTTCCCTGCTCTCCCTATATCTTCTCCCATCTCCCTTTGTCTGTTGTCAGTGTGTCCGTTACGTGCCGTCAAGACCTCATGTCGTCGTATGGATTATTCTTCTCGCCTTGTATATCTTTTTTCTCGTTATTTCCCAGAATCAGTTTATTCCTTTTGTATAGCGAGACACGGGGCTCCTTTTTTTGTTTGTGCGCTTTTTCCTAGATTTTAGTTTAGTTTTTGGAATTCTCTTTTGGCTGAGCCACGGAGATCTTTTTGTTTTTTGAATCTGCCTGAGAGACTAAAACACATTGAACTCATCCTCCGTCTCATGCATTTGAGTCCATACAGTGCCTTTCCTGTTTCTAACATGGCTGTACAGTAAAGAAAACATCTCTATAATTATACTCAATGCGGTGTATAAAAATGGAGAGAAATTTATCTCAATTTCACATACTGGATTTTTATAAGAAGCAGGGATACGTCTTTAAACAACACCATATATTATTACATGATGCACTTTGACCTTGTGGTGTTACCGGAAGTGGAAAACCTATACAGGAAGTCCAATGGTCTCCTTCGACCGAAGACTACAGTCCTGCCTGCCATAACTGAGCGTAATTACCGTAAGTTTACTATTAATCTTACTTTACTGTTGAGTGTTTGTGTCTTCGTAGACCACTGTGTATGCTGTGTAAGATGAATTACGATGTATGTTCGTGTGACGCGGTTAGACGTTAGCGTAATGGTATTAGCATTAGCGTCTGAGTCATCGTTCATTAGCATGCCTTGTTTGTTGGTGACGCATTTTTGTCTGGAACGCCAAGTTGAAACGGGAAGTTGACTGTCTAGTCTGTTTCTTTGCCAGAAGCCTGCAGCCCTGTTTGTTGTAGCTGAGGACGGCCTGTAGGTCTATTAGCACTCTTATTTGTGAGCAATGTATGTCGTTAGCATGACGTATTTGTTGCTAACCTCATAAGGATGTATCTGACTGTCGAGTGTGCACCCTCACAGCAAGGGCTGGCAAACTGTTGTACGTGGTGTGTCTTTTCGTAATTTCCCTGTTAACGAGTTTGTCACATTGACCTAATTCTAACAGTACTTTTGTCAGTTATCGAACTAACAGACGGCCAACATTCAGCCATTCATTTACATTGAAACGCATCACATTGTGTCAAGTAGGACATAACAACAAAGCAATTCCAGGCCACCCTTCACCCCTGAGCTTATAAAAGAAATACATATTTAGCCAAATATCCATATCCACATCTGGGTCCAGTAAAAAATGATAAAAAGTCTGGTTACCTATTGTTATGTTAATTGCACAACTGTGTTTAAGAAGCAATGAAGGAAGAACAACACATGGGAAATCACAGGTGATGCAAATGTTCCACTTAGCCCACTAGTGAAATTGATCCTGTGTGGATTTTCTGTCCCTACAGTGTATACTTAAATATTGTCATCTATATTGCTGGTGTGATAATGATGACTATGATTTGGCAAGTATGTATATCTGGATGTAAGTAGTTGTGAATTCACATAGCACGAACATTGTGTGATGCTGTGAACACGAGCTGAGCGGTGGGGGGTCTGTGGGGGGAAGTGATCTCTATAAAGAGCTCAGTAATCCCTTGCGGTGCAGGGGGGGGGCTCGGCGATAAGTCCAGGTTGAGGCCTGTGACTAAAGTCCTGTCTCCTTGCCATTCACTCATTGTAGCCGTGGACACACACGCGAGGGGGCCTCAGCGACACAGACAATGCTTTGTCATCATTCTCTATTGTAGCAAAGTGAATCTGCACTCAACAGAGCCTCCTCTTTAAAGCCTTCAACACACTTGACATGTTGAATGCATTGTCATCGGATGGAAAAATCATAACATTCAAAAGAGATAAGAGTCTTATACTCATTAATGAACAGTAATGGATTACTTTTTAACATATTGCAGTAATGTGATATTCTGCCGTGACTCTTCCCAGTTGGGTGTTGGCTTATTTACTGTCGAAGACAAGGGTGGATATTTTGGATATTCAAACCGAGGAGACCACAGGCATACTAACTAATACATTTGTATCATTTTAGATCTGTCAGAACACATTCACTTGGTGTCACAAGTGGCCAGAATGAAAAAAAAACAATCTCTTAAGATATTGCTAAATTAGATTAATGTCAAAAATGTAAAATGGTACATTTACCCTGGTACGTTGATGCATTTGTACATGTATTTGAGTAAAATGAGTGAGTTCTTCCCTTGTCACAGTTGAAATGTGACTGCGATGACAGAAACGCTCCAAGGTGTGTCCTGAATAGTGGAACCTTTGATAATGTGATTAAGTGTTTTAAAATGTTTCTTCTCATCTAACCACTCCATCATTCTCTTATTACTGAGACTTACATGAGATCACCCTGCAGCAGGGGCAAAAGTAGTGGTTGTGACTATGTGCAGTAAAGTCAACTCTAACCGCTCAAAGTCCCATTAAAAACAGATTGTGCTGTTGCCCGGTCTAACTCCTGAATCCCATTAAAAACGCCCCACAGAAGTGAAACAGTCATTAGAGAGTGAATCGGCTCTGGTAATTAACTCTCTCTCCCACTGCCTGCCATTGTGTTTATTGTTCTCCTCAAAAAGCCCTCCAGGGCACAAAGTGGCGAGACTTGAGTTCCTCAGTGACGTAATGTTTTGGTTTACCTGCAGTCCCGCAGGCAGGAAGTGAGAAGGAGCATTTGAGATTATGTGTGATAGGAAAACAGGAAGTTGTAGTAAAATAAACACAATTTGGGGTAGATGGCTTAATTCCCTCAAGCCCAAACAGGTCCAACAAGGGACCTCATTATAGTAGAGACATTTTGATTAGACAAAGAATAACAACACCATTACAGATTACTGTGCTTATGTGTCATTCAGTAGTTGTGTTTATTTGAAATAATTAGTCTAAATAAATCCCCAGAAGGCAACTTTTTTCTAGCTGTTTACTTCTCTTGTGTCACATCTCTGACCAATTACAGTAGGTTTTACTTGTATCATTCTCAAAGTTTATATAGTCCTGTAAAGTAGACATTGTTCCTTGTTGATGGAAGTTTTTTTTCTGCCCAGCATCTGTATCAAAGAGTTTGCCTTAATATGTTAGTGCTGTCAGTGCTTCAAAGGCCCTGCTCCAGCACGAGGCTCGATGACGTCGAGTGGCAGTGTTTCAGATCACCTCTGGTGCTCTAGATATAAAGATAGCATTCATCCATTGACGGCTTTGTGTTCCCACTGTGGCACAGATAACCACCTTACTGGCCCAGGACAACAGGGCCTGTGTAGACCTTTTTTTGCTCTTATGCCAGTGGCAACAAATGTGCATTTCAGTTCTTAGTTCATCCAAGACTTTGAATGCTGAAGGGCTTGTGTGTGGGAGCATGTGTGCTCATGCGGGCGTTTGCATACGTGTGTGTGTGTTAGTCAAAAAATGCCAATTAAAAAAAACAGTACTGCAACTGGAAATGTTTTGGATGAGTTCATGATAATACAAGCTTGAAACATTTGTCTCAGGATAATGGGTCTTGTTTTTTTTTTAATGTAAATGTAATGCTATCTAAGAGGAGAGCAGAACTGGATGAGATAGAGGTTAAGTGAGAGAGCGTGAGAGAGAGAGAAAGTGAAGGAGAGGAGGAAAAGTGCCAGACAACTGGCAGGGGTTGATGAGGTAAAGAAGGCAGAAGGAGGGAGAGGAAGGACACTCTGTGTAGAGATACAGGCAAATGGCATGAGCTGAATTTCAGCTATTTAATAAGACTGTCTGATTCAGTCAGGCAGATCAATCTGGCATCAGGCGGTGTGTGAAGGCAGAGTCAGAATGGCTCTGCAGGATATTACCCCAGAGATTGTAAACAGCATGAGTTTAAAGAAAACAGCTGGAAGGAAAGTGATCCTTCTGGATGAATGTCTTGAGAGTTATTTGATGATATTGTCTCGGTTCGGTGGAAAGCAGTCCTCCATGCTATTGGGTGAGTTGCTGCACAGGTGATGAAGAGGAGAGATAAAGTAGCAAACACTGGGCATGCCCACACTGCTCTGTCCCTCTTGTCTCTCCACTCTTTGTGCTCTCTCCTTGTCGATCTCTGCTTCTTGATAAGATGCGAAATCAAATCCCCTAATCACTGCCAGTGCTTAGCAGTCAGTCTCTATTCATTTCTTGTGCCCAGACAGGGTGAATGCAACAAGCTACTGGTTGTGGGTGCAAGGCAATAGAAAAATCTTGTTCGATCGGATCAGGTTACATTTGTTTTGCCCCTAAAGCTGTATTTATTTACCATGATGAATTTCTAATTTTTGAGGTTTTATCTTAAAATTCAAATAGTATTTAATCCAGGGTCGTTCATGTTTGCTTTAAATATCGTAACAAGACTTTGTCATACGTCATTGAAGTGGTCTGTTGTCCCATGAAGAATCTTGTCCATCTAAAGAGGAATAACCAAAGTGTTGAAAGGGGTCTGGTGGATTACGAGGGTAACATGGGGGGGGGGGGGGGGTTTTTTAAAGGTTTTTTTGTTGTGGGGGGGGGGGGGGGGGGGGGGGGGGGGGGGGGGGGGGGGGGGGGGTTGTTTAAAGGAGTGAAGGTCAACAATTGCAGGGGCACTGGGAGACGGAGTCAGACAACGTTGCTGAACACCTGTTTGTGTTTGAAGGCATCGCCTTGTAAAATATGGCCCCTTTGACCTGTTGCTGATAGCATGGGAGGACAACTGTCCTCTGTATAGTCAGTTGTTTCTATTTATACATATGCATATTCAGAGTTTCATTCAGTGGTAGTCGATGAAAATTAAAACTCAAAGCTTCCATCAACTGAAAAACATATCTAAATCTGGACCTTATCGTCCAAGGAAGATATACGTTTTTTTTCTCTTATGTCCACGTATTCTGTCGCGTGACTTCACATGATGTGAGATCAAAGGAAAACTTGCGCAGGCTCACTGGAGTTACAGAAGTTTCATTGTGAATATGCATAGCTCTCCCAGCAAGACTTGCTCCTTGGTGCCTGGGACCCACAAGTCGCAAGTACTGCCTTTGTGTTACCAAGGAAACAAATTTAACAATGGCAAGCCAAAGCTTAGAAATTCTCTGCTGCAGTGAATTCTCAAGCACCAGGGATGGCACCATCACCCGTTTCTGATCTCTTTTTTGTCTTTTCCGAAATTTCCAAAATTGCTGCTGTTGACTTACTACTTCTGCATTGTAACACAGTTACCAGGAGTTTGAGGGTGTCTCCACAGTGTCAGCACTGTGATTCATATCCTGTCACCGTGGAATGCACCGATGACTCTGCTTTGTGGTCATTTCTCATTCTCTTTTTCACATAGGTGGCAAAATGACAACATCTCCTCACTGTTTCTCTCAGCCCCCCAGGAGTTTGGTGTGTTAAAGCTGCAGTGGTTTCTTGCTATTGATTGAAAATACAAATCAGCAACTTTGCTTGCATTTTCCTGGGGGACAACGTCTCAACCTTTTGTTTTGGTGCAAGTGCTTTCACGGAGTCGAGCCAGTACTCCTTATCTCCCACCAATCCCAGTGTGACCACATTGCCCTCTCACCTCTGCCCCCTGCAGAATAGCCAGGGTCGCTGGGCGACTGACAGCAGCCACTGTTACTACAGACAAGGCAACAAGACAACTGCCGCTGCGTACCACCCTCTCTAACATATTAGCTGTTTAACATGTGCAAACCTTCAAATTCTAACCGTTTTTATAGGGACAGAGAAACAATGATCTCATTATTGCACACATGTATATGCTTTGTTTAATCAGAATAGATCTTTTGGAAATGCGTATTAATTTTTAAGAACAGAAGAGGAAAAAACGTTTTCTCTTTTTGCTGTGAAAAAAATTCTTGCTGTGTCCCCTCTCATGGACGTCATGCTGCTGTTGTTGTGTAGGTCTCACTCAGGTCAGAGTGTGTTAAAGGAGGTGGATGAGATGAGTCTTCCTGGAGGAACACCCACTGCCACTAGTTTCACTAGACATTAGAATATAAATGTCATTCAGACTACAGGACAGCAATGATGTGGTCAGCTTAATCCTAAAAGTAGCCTGGATATGTACATTGCAAAACATTGACTCCGTGCACCAGCGCGTTTGTGTTTGTGCTTGACCGTGATGATTTCTAAAGCGGCAACTTCACATGTATATGATTAACACCTGTGGGGTGCAGAGTAGTAGCAATGTTGCTACACACTGGGATCAAGGCAAACACTGAACCACTGAGAGCTACACTTAGAAACACTTAATACTGTCCTCAAAGCTGGTGCTTGAGTTGGACGGTCGTACTGCGCTGCCCTGTAAGTGGGATGAGGAGGTGGTAATGGACAGAGGATGGGGTGGAGAGGTTGGCTGAGGACAGTGTGTGGACAAGAGGCCTTGGTGCATGCTGAGAGAGCTCCTCTGAGCATCTGTTTTGTTGGTGGACCTGGGCACATGTTTGAGCATGTGATACTGCCCATTGAAAAAGCTGACTTTTTAGTTTGTCTTCTTCAAATATTTCTCATCTTTTACTCCATAATGAGATTTTAATCATGGCAAACATCAATGGGACTTTATCCTCATGAAATCATATGCACAAAATATGTCAAAATCATATCGTTAAGCCTGGTCAGTTAAAAACCAAACTAGTCTCAAACTACTGTTCCTTTGTATATCTGACAACCAGAAGAACATGTGTCATCTAAAGTCCAATCTTCCAGGTTGGCTTCTGGGTCCAAGACTGAGCTACCGGAGATTTATTGGCTGTATTAAAACAATAGTGCGTTATATCTGACTCCTTTAATTGAAATTATGTTTCCCTCTCATGGGGGTGCTCACATAGTATCTGTGCGCCTCAGCCCATGCCAGATTTTCTCTCAGTGGATGTTAGCAAGCGGTGAGAGTCGATGGCTTTTGGGTTTATCCAAGGCAGCAGTTTAAGTACAGGACCACAGGCGTAAAGCTGTCAGCATGTGGACACGGCCATGGAACACAGCCTTGCCTGTCCCCACACTAACTTTATGGGAAAGTTCAACCACCACCTAAACATATACTCTATCTGTCCTCTGTATAACATTTTCTCCTTGCCAAGTTACTTAATATGCAGGTTGCCGTTTCTCCACACATTCCCCCAGTCGGGGATCTTTGTAGAACAAAGCTGTTAAGGCTTGCTAGGAAATCTCTCACTTTAATTCCCACCTTTGTGTGACATTTTAAGTAATACCTTCTGATATGACTATCAGATTCTCCAATGATATTTGGGTAGTTGATCTGAGCTACTTAGATTGTGTGACAGCATGTCTGCGTGTGAGATTGTACCTGTGAAGAGTACAAGACGGGATGGATGCTAAAGGAGTGATGTACACATTTGCTCCAATTTTTGACGGCCAACATCCGTGAGTGCTGCGATTGTGACTTTTTAAGAAGTATGCAAAAATGATGGGTTATAATGACACCTCTGGCAGGGAAGTTACCCGTTGTGAGCATGATATTGCTTTCACGCACTTGTTAGGTGTGTGCAAGCATCAACAAAAAACAAACAAAATCCATCCAGCTTGTATCCTCTTGCATTTGCCAGCATTCTCTCTGCACACACATCCACCTGCACTGGCGCTACAATATGACAATGTTGCTCTCCAGCCTGGGACAGAGCTCCAAGTAGTTGTGGCTAGTGGGGCTTAAGGTAGTAGCACAGGTTTGCTGTGTGAGATGGTTTTCACACTTAAAAGAGTGCACCAGCAGCCTTGGAGTATCGTTACTCAGTGTTTGAGAGCCTTTAGTTTGCTTCACTTGGTTGTGAGGTTTGTAGCCAATAGTTTGCATCACTCAATCTAGCCCTATTTCTGAGCCGTTGAGTTGCATTGGGTCTGTACAGTGGAGAATACCTAGGTTGCTTTGAGGAGAATAATTATTCAGCAAGGGATAGGAAATGCAAAATGGCTGACTTACACCCTCTGCAACACTATCATAGCAACATGCATGAGCCTGGCACTCTAATAGCCCTGCGATAGCATGCGATAGCATCAGAGGAGGCTTATTTGAAATGCTAGCGTACTCCCAGCCTGTGCCTAAGTCTTTCTATCAACATGGACATCAGCCAGATGCTGGCTTCACAGCCACATCGACTTTATTTTGCTTTGTTCTGCTGCTATTTTCTCTATCCTGTATTTATTTTCCTACTTGATACTCCCACTTTAAAGCGGAATGACACACAAGCTGGGTTTTCCAGCACAGGTTTCCTGTGTTTGCTAGAGGGGGGCTAGTGATATAAAAACATAGAAAGGGTTGAAAAGGTCACGCGAAAAGAGGGGCAAAGAAGTTGGAAAGTGCGGGGATTTATTTATGAGGTAAATGCAAAGATAGATTTCTGTACATCTTTCAAAGTTCAGTCTAGGATCCTAGCAGTTATGGAAGTAAAAAAAACGAGATGCAGCATGGAATCTCACACAGTTTTAACTTTCTCGATATTGTTCTTATGCACATGTAGCTTAGTTAAAAGAGCAACAATATAAAGGCTGTGTGAGCTGTAATATGATGCCAAAATAACATGACGGCTCAACCATGAACTCACACCCTATCACCTACTCCAAAGACTATACAAACAAGATACTACCTAGTTTATCTCCGAAACATGTCCATAACAGAGACGTCGTCAGGCAACGACCACAGCAAGCGTATCTGAGAGATGGTGGTGGACTCCAAGACATTATCAGCTCTAGATGAATGATATTACACTTTAGACAGATTATAGCTTGAGCTGTGGAAAGTCTTGAGGTGTTGCAGTTTGCCGATGTTGGAACACATGAGGGATCTATGTCTGGCTCAGAGTGAGGGAGCTTGAGAAAAGATGTTTGATATCAGCAGCTGTTATAATGAGACAATATTATCTTCAGTGGCAAGTTTAATATATGTTTTGCTGAAGAATGATTTGATCAGAGGTATTATTCACAATCAGACCAGACTTGTTTAAAACTGTACATCTGCAGTGTAGCCTGGTGAATTGGTCGTTTGCTTTTCTTTACATTTGGCTTTGCAAGCCAACACCCAACTCTGACTTGAATGCCCAACAGATGTATTTATTAGTCATGGGAGTGGCATTGCACTCTGTTGTGGCATGCTATTTTCACCCAAGACAAGTCTTTAATTCAGAAAAAAAATTGCAACACTTTTTTTACTGGGTCTCAGGATGATAGTAAGAATTTGACCTCCACAGTCTCAGTCATGTGGGGTTACACAACAGAACACACTGTTGATGATGTGGATTTCTTTGATATCCTCACTACACTTACTTCCAGTCCGCTTCTTCTCACTGCATCCACCTGTGGCTTACAGATCCAAATTATGCAGACAGTATTTCCGCAGTGGAACAACACTGTCAATGTGGCTGTCTTATGTTTGGATCCAACACAGAAGACATCCCGCTCTTGTTCAGCTGCGGAGCCAGAGGTGGCCTTTGTACTTATTAAGTGGAAAGACATTTGTGCTAATCTGAATAGATAGTTTTAGATATAAGGTACACTGACAATAATGTCATCGATGGAAGTGATGTATTTTGTCTGCCGCCTTTACTGACGTCAAGAAAAGACCCTCTATAACTGTCTGTCTGTTTTTTTTGGTGGTATGAAGCTTTTCCATTAGTCTTCAATGTCAAAACACAGAGGAGGTATAATATTACCATCCACAAGCTGAACAGCCCTACTCGCACGCACACAAGCACACACACACACACACACACACACACACACACACACACACACACTCACACACACCTGATGCTTCCTCCCACACTCTTTTCTTTTATCACTTTACCAGTCACATTACTTGATCTCCCTCCCTCACTTGTTCCTTTTGCTTGGGCTGACGCTACTTTTATACAACCTTGTGTTGTGATCATTGAAATTGTTCCCAGCTAGGAACAACTGTTCTGTACTAAAACCCCAGCACTGTTTCAGCTTGTACTCAGATCAATTTAATGTCTCCACCACACACTGTTCTCTTGTTTTATTCTAAATGTTAACCCTGACTTTTAGATAAACAAACGTACCAATATCGTTCTTTCCTGTCTGATGGCCAGTTTGGTTAAGTTTTACCAATGGACGTTATTATATGAAATTGATACAGTGTCAGATGTGGGGCCCCTGCTCTTTGAGGAAAGCTGCTCACTGGCACAAGAAAGAAATCTGAAAGTCATGTCTGCATTTGTATTCCTGCCTTGTACAGCACTTGGAGCTGGCACACCATCCTCTATTCTTGCAGTCAGAAAGCAGATTTTTGACCTAGAAAAAACCTAATGATTCAAAAGGGGGATATGATGGTAGTTGAGGAACCTGAAGATCTACTGATATAAGACAGTTTCAGTACTGTTGTTTACTGCTGTTTCTTGCGTTAAAGTCTAGTGCACCTGCTGTATGCAGGCCTTAGAATACATCCATGGCTGAGCCCCGTAGTGAAGCAGCCTGCTGACCTTCTCCGAACACAGCTTTACGGCACAGGAGGAAAACAGACGCACTGAGGAATGTTGTTACTGTGCAAAAATCTCCTCATATGCCTTGGTCGGCTCCAAGATATTAGTCAGCAGTTATGGATTTCCTGTGCACAGACACTGCACAGATGCACATGCAACAAACATGTAGAGTTGAAGGGGACACTTAAATAAATTACTCATTTGAAATGTCAGATGGGAAAGTATTAATCGTGAATCACTGAGTGAATTCAGATGGCTGGATACATTGTTGGTTCAGATGTCTGCAAGCTGAGGGCTGAGCTAATTGAAGAAATGTGTTTTCCCGTCTGTGTGTGTCTGTGTGTGTGATTTAAAAAAACAACAACACATAAACACAAACAACAGACGACACATAAATGAGAAAAATGTGCAACCGTCGTGACGCATGGCTTTTGGAAACACACGTCCTCCTGGAAACACAAGGCGCATCCAATTAAACTTAAGAGTCTTGTTTGATGGAAAGGCTCTGCTGACACTCCTGAATGTACTGCACTTCTGGAAGCGTCCATCTTTGACATTGCTGTGGATTTGAATGTGTGTTTACAAAGTGTTTGATACATCTTTGGCTCTTTACATTGCTCCTTCATGCGGTGTGTTCGATATGAACAGACTCATCACACAATGACACACCAGCATTAACAAATCCTTGTGAATTATTAGGGGGGCATTCAAAGTAAAATACCCTTCCTGGTGTGATATACAATGAGTATAACTAGAAGGAGAGGTGGTAAAATATAAGCTTTTTCCCCCCATCAAAACCATGGTAGGTGCAGAGGCATCAAGGGAGTGCGTGTGTTGGAGTGGCAGCGAGCTGTGACGAACACAGACAGACAGGCTGGAAAAAAAAAACCCGAGAAAGATGAGAAGAGCTGGGAATGTGATGGGTGTGATAACATCCGCACAAGAGACATGGATCACAAGTTTGAAACAGTTTGTGGAAACGCAAAGAGGGAGAGTGAAAGGAGTCAGAGCAGGTTAAATAGTGGCAAATCTTGACCAGACGAATTAAATGTTAAGTGTTTGTGTCTGTGTTTGTATACACATGCATGTGGCACTTTGTTTTAGTTCACTTTCAGCGCTTGGCAGTGTGTGTCCAAGTGTCTCAGTCAGTCTGCCTCAGAGTAAGAATTGTTTACAGCTGTCCAGATAACATCAGCAAAACACATCTCTGGACTCACGCTACAGCCTTGAGCCACCACTCATTGCTACTGTCTCTCACCCTCCCTCTTTCTCCGTCTGTGTCGTCACACGCGTAGAAAAGTGGCGCGGTAGACGTTACTTAAGCCTGTTTTATAGAAGACTGCAGGTGGCATAGGTCACGCGTCAAACATGAGATGGAAGATTTCAGGAAATTATCAAGACATTGTAATACAAAAGCACATTCCTTCTTTTTAATGTCAGTGAGGGAACAGGCTTTGACTAAAGGTAAGAAAAGAAGACATTCCCTGAGTTCACTGTTGCCCCGATCAGCCTGTGGTCAGCTATTGGGTTGAGCTTTCCCAGTCAAATGATGTCGTGTGACAAGTGTAATGTGCACGTTTCCCTTGGATTTGTTGTTGTGATTAGTTGATTTTTGTCGATGCTCACTCAAAAGCAACAAATATGAGCTTGGCTGTGCATGTGAGTCGCATGCTACTCAGTACAGTACAACACGGTACTTGTTTGTACCTGCGACAGTAGTCTTAATAGATCCTGGGTTTTCTTAATGCAGTTTTTTAAGTTATTATTTTGTACTCATCCTGTCTCCACTCGCTTTCCATCCAGGGTTGACATCTTCCCCCTGCACATACAGACTCTCTATCTGTCTGCACGTTGTCTGCGTGCTTAGGATGACACAGGGACCTACCCCTCCACACTTTTATAACCTGAACAATTTTCATGTGTGCCGGCTGTTGCTTCAGAGTTGCAGATGAAAGAGCCATAGAGGGACACACTAGGTGTGCGGGATCAGAGTGCAGCTTCAGTGTGTTTTTCATTTGCTTGGATAGATTCCAGGTTTGTCTTCTGTCATCATTTTCTTTTTCCATGCGTTTGCGTAGCGATATCTTAGTCATCCTGCATTTCTACTCCTTATCTCTGTCTCTTTACTTTTACTGATGGCATTTGCTTCATTTTTCATGCATTTCTATTTTTTATTAAAATGTTCTCCTGATTACCTCTTCAACCACTCATCCCTCCAATTGCGTTTTGGCAGTTGTGTATATATTCTTCCTATTTTCCTTTGTTTTATCCTTTGTTATCCTTACACAATGCAGGATCGACTTTATTCCTTTTTCTTCCACATCTTTATGGGCTGTAATGATTATCCGTTGGTGGGCTGGTCTAGTCCTGGGCAGAGAGAAAAGGCAGTTGAGAGGCAGTAAAGCCTGTTATTCTTTCCTCCCCTCTGTCTGGCATGTGTGGAGAATGGAGGGAGATTTGGAGCCTGCACTGCTGTAATTTCAGCCCCCACTCCCCCCAGTCGAGTAGTGGGAGTGGGAGGGTGAGCCTGGCTCGGTGATATCAGGAGTGGGGTGAGAAGGGGCATTCGCTGCTCTTTGTTCCTTAGTTCACCACACCAGCATCCACATAATGTGGTTTGCTCCTGAGGAATGGGAAAGGGTAGGCAGAGAAGGCTTTGAGTGAACGGTTGGGGCTCACTGTCTGATTGTACAATATATCCAAATTGAATAGTCTTTTAGAGAAATTAACTGTCACAGACAATCTGTAGTCTGTAATTGTGACATAGTTCCATTTATCAACAGCAGATGGTGGTATAGTGTTACTTCCAAACAAATAAACAAGCTCACCATACCTTGTTTTTTACTACATTTAACTGGTGCATTTTCATAAATAACTGGTTGGCACCACACTTTAAAAAAAAAACACGGCTAACTTGGCAAAAACAAAGATCATTATCACCATGCCAACTTATCAGTGTAAAACAATGGTTGCTATTTTGGCATCAGGGGCCATGCCAGCTTTGTGAGCACTACTAAATAGCAAGTTCTGATCCATGTCCACATTGAGTGTGGTAACAACATACAACATACAAACATGGTTTTTAGAGTTAACATTTCTCTGTTTTTTTTACTTTATTTTCTTTCATACAGCTGTTGTGTCATAACCTTCAGAGTTGCAACCACTACAGAGCAGCTCACAGTTCTTCAATGCACATTATAATATTTTAGGGACTGTATGAACATGGGTGCACTTGTGTTTAACCTTTTAGGTGCAGGTGTGAGTTTTGTGTGAGGCAACTAGACATGAGGGAAAACCTCAGATAATTTTTTGATCACAACAACACAGGGGTTGAGACTGGCAGCTGAGTGAGGCCCCGACTGAGGCACAGGTGTGTGCACTCTGAGGAAAGAGGCCGTTTGTGTGTGACTTGGCGGTAGGGGTATGATCGAAGGGTGCAGAGGGGGGGGGGGGGGTATTGGATTGTTGCCAGGTTCACCCCTTCCCCCCCCTCCGGGGGGGGGGGGGGGGGGGGGGGGGGGGGGGGGGGGGGGGGGGGGGGGGGGGGGGGGGGGGGGGGTATTGGATTGTTGCCAGGTTCACCCCTTCCACCCCCTCACCACCCCACCAGGGCCTGGATTCCTCCTGTCAGTGACAGGGTTTACAATTTAAGTAGGGAATGTGTCTTCTGCAAAAACCAGAGAGAGGATGCATGTTGCAGAGGAGACAGGATTTACTTTAGACATGACCACAAGAACATTAGTATGGGTGTGAATTATAAACCATTGCTGCTTCAAGTACTCAGGTTTTCAGGAAAGAGTCTGGCTGACAATGTGCCCCTAAAAGCACTGATCACACATTTACCCAGACATTCTGCGATAAGATTATTATTATGTACTTACATAGAACACCCTGGTATGGCTGCTGTAATGAGAGCCACACCAGTGTAATGGGTTCTTCCCATGGCATGTGTCCATTCAATTCCCTTCTCTGACACGTCCACTACTGCTACTGCAACACCTAACTGATCCCCTCCGTTTACTTTTCCATTTAAAAAAAGCAGTACAACGTTACATGTGCCTACACCAAGGGGTATTGTAAGGCAATACGAAGCTGGGTTTTCCCCTTTTTCCAAGCAGCGGTGGAAAATTGAGGGGGAAAAAATCCTAGACAACACACCCATAGCGAAAATCAGTTTAAAAAGAGCTGAAAGGTGCATTGTATAAGATATTCTTCAGGGAGAATACGCAGCCCGGTCCAATAATCACAGGTCTATGTGAGTTTATTTTCTAAATAAGACATCAAGGGGGTGTGTATTAATCACAGGCCATGTAATCCTGTCACACTCCATCCCCAGTGAAAAATATCACCATGGTCAGAATGAGCTTTAGCCCATCAATTTCAGCTCTCCTGTCTCAAGACATTAGCCCCCCCCCCTCCACACACACACACCTTCCCACGCCAGCCCAGTCCCCCACTGCATCTGGACCCACATGCATGTGCTTGCAAGAACACATAAACACATCCTCATACAGTTAGTACTTTCTGTGGGAGCAGTAGAGTACAGTTGCACACAGGTAACGCTGTTCTAAAGGGGGCTCCTGCGTTACCTAATATATGTCCTGCAGTGAAAGGAGCTTTGTGAGGAGTCTCTTTAAGACTCGAAGTGGTGCTTGTTATATGCGCTGTCATCTCTTGGTCAAAACCTTTCTTAGCAGTGCACTGTATATGTGTATTATTTTGCTACTGGATCTTAGAAACCGCAGATTTCCTCTGATTTTAAACAAATGAATGAAACAGCTACTGATTTGCTTTTGTACATTTCCACGCCACATGCCACCAAAAGATGACGCAGCATCACACTGAGCTTAGGCCTATTGACTTTGTTTATTGTTGAGCCATGACGTTTCCTCAGAGCTGCAGCCAGACATCTCAGCTCGGCCAGGGCCCGGCTTGCCACAGGCTCCACTGCTGGTCAAGAGGCCTGCAATTATAGCTCACTTCAAAGATGCCGGTCAGTCAAAGACGGCATTCATGCATTTATTTTGGCAAACCCCCATCCACTCCCCCTTTTTTTACCTCCTCACCTTTCTACCTCCCGCCCCCTTTGCCCTTCTTCTTCCTTTCCCACCAACCCTTGAGCTTGTTTAGATGAGCGATTAAGCAGAGAAACAAGTGCAAATGGAGTTTGGTTTGGCAGACATTGCTATTTACACACAGTTTACTGAAATATCTCCCTGCGTAGTTTTCCCCTCACCTAATTTTGGCTATGGTGGATGTTGGTGCAGATGAGGGGAGGAGTGGGTCTCATGTGCCTAAACAGGGAGGCCTCAGTCCTGGGCACAGAGACCATCCTCTGCTCCTTTCTCCCCCCACCTCCTACAGCTGATCCAGAAATAAAACCCATAGAGAGGGGGCAGAAGGGCATGTTTCACCTCAGGCCATCTGCTCTATTTGAGCAATTAGATATTTGATTTTTATGGTAAACTAATAGTATCTTTTACCATGTCACAACAGCAATCTATTGCCATACATCAAGCTCTGCACCGCTTTGTGCGAGAGTAAGCAACCTTTAAACTGTCAATAACATATTTAGGGTAGTGTTAATGCTCTGACCATTTAATATTCTGACAATTACTCCTGAAAATGTGATATTGCACGCAGCTTTAAAGAGGTTTGGCAAGAGAGTTGAATGAAAAGGAACAGCTGCTTATTCTCCTCATAAATATCTGTTTATTGGGATGGCACCATTGAGCATATAAGAGATTATGTTTCAAAAACATTCCAGTTGTCTAGCATCTGCTGGGTGAAACTAGTCTTGTAAACGGTGATCCAGCGCCAATCTGACACCAAGCTTGGCTTTGATTGGCTCTCTAAGTACATTACAATAACAGTTACAAGGCTCCGGATCCTTTGGCATGAGGTGCATGTGTTGTGTGCATGTTTGCATGTGATCATTTGCTCATCTGTCTGCCTTCAAGGTTAGTTCATGAGTATTGGTGGTCATTCACTGGTATGCACAGCAGTGATGGTAAATGTTTGTTGTAAAAGCAATCTAGACACCTTAGCCCCACTCGGCCAGAGCTCCACCATCACACCCCCTGGAATCTGAAACCTGATGCTGAAAGTTGGGCAGTCAGAGTGATTAGGGGGACCCACCAGGCTGGTGGTGTTACACTGTGGCTCAGGTGTCCCATTCGTCACAGTGCAGACCATCCCCAGTGCACACCAGCATCGACCGACACCCCAGTCATAGCACTGTCTCTGGGGCAGAGTCAGGCGGCCTTTGGAACTCTCTATAGGAGTCTCTATGGCTCCCAGGGGTCCAACTTATCCACCCAGCCGCATGGGCTCCTCTGACTCGTTAAAAAGCACAGACCTGCCATGCTAAATCATCAGGCTATCACACACATCATACACACCTGGTGGGACTTGTATCCCTGCAGAACAGTAACTGTCACATATTGAATATTGTGAGGACACTAAGAAGTGGAGTAAACATGTTTTAGGCTGGAGAACAAAGAAATCAAATCAGGTATAATGCACACACACATAAACAGGGTCTGACAGTGGGTGTAGTTAGAGTCAAAGCCACAATGAGTATGTATACATAAATACTGTTTTGTTCAATCACTCTTCTCACATTTACACAAAGAGTGTTCACACATACAAACACACTAATTCACTTGCTTTGGCAAGCCCTCTCAATCACATCAGAGTGTGATCATGAAGTTCTCTTTAGTTGCCATCCTTTTGCCAGTTACATACCTGACAACTTGGAGAAATGTGCAGATCATAACTCCTGCACACAAATGCAATCACTCACAATCTTGTCATTGTCCTCTCCTCACATTTTGGCCGGCAATCATGTAGAACTTGAGATGAAAAAGGTCCAGGATTTACAGTTTGCCGTCCTTGACTCCTTCTTGATTATATCATGAATGATGATATTTCATCACAGCAGAACCTGTTTTTCACTCCATTTGTCTTCATGGGTGAGTTCAGAAACTTTTTGAAGGGGGAGGCCAGACTGGGTCAGCGTATACAACCCTTGTTGCCAACAGTGTTTGTTATTAATGGTAACATCATGCATTTAGTTTAATCAAACACGACTAACCGAACGACCTGAAATACCCTGATATGGTATCATAGCCAAAACTGGCTGTTCATTCTAACTCCCCATAGACGGCATGAGAAAACAGGACTCTTGCAGAATGTCTCCAAATGAGAAAAGCACCAATCAGACATCAATTAGGAGAAAATCAGGAGGAAGTGAGAGTTAGAAAGAGATGTTGAAATGTTTGAACAATTTAAAGAAATGTATTATTATTGTTATTGTAATAATAATGATGATAATACCTTTTTAAAGGGTCACAATGGAACAAATGACTTTGCTCTGCAACAGGTGACCTTCAACCCTTTCACTCCCTCCCGTCACAGTCATGCCTCAAGGCATCATTGTTAATGGCTCTCTCTGCTGGTATGCAGAGACTGTGAGCAGAAGAAGAGGGGATCCTGCCAACACAGTGTGATAAAAACACTCTGGCCCCTGTGCGGATATGGCCCTTAAAACACCTAGGTGGTCCTGAAAAGGATAGGAAGAGAGGAAGAAGAGACACGGGAGTACATGGGAAGACAGGAGTTATGTGGGAGGGAGTCTGTCAGGTTGTCTGTGTCAACAATAAGGAAATAATTGGCCTCTGTAGCCTGTGGGCCTCACTGTGGCAGCTCCGGGGCCTGCTGGGGTTGGGTGGGGCATGGCCCTGGCGTTACACACAATTAAGCCAACAAGAGGGTTAAATGGGGAGGCAGGGGAGGTCCAAGCCCTGTCATTCATGAAAGCAATGTCTTTTTGCCCAAGGCAAACCCAAGCCAAGGGCCAGGTCATAGGGAAAGGTACTGGACTTAGCCTCTATGATTGACCAGCTGATGTGAGACTAGGCTGAACATGCCCCTGTGCGGATATGTTCCTTAAAACACCTAGGTGGTCCTGAAAAGGATAGGAAGAGAGGAAGAAGAGACACGGGAGTACATGGGAAGACAGGAGTTACGTATGTGGGAGGGAGTCTGTCAGGTTGTCTGTGTCAACAATAAGGAAATAATTGGCCTCTGTAGCCTGTGGGCCTCACTGTGGCAGCTCCGGGGCCTGCTGGGGTTGGGTGGGGCATGGCCCTGGCATTACACACAATTAAGCCAACAAGAGGGTTAAATGGGGAGGCAGGGGAGGTCCAAGCCCTGTCATTCATGAAAGCAATGTCTTTTTGCCCAAGGCAAACCCAAGCCAAGGGCCAGGTCATAGGGAAAGGTACTGGACTTAGCCTCTATGATTGACCAGCTGATGTGAGACTAGGCTGAACATTTCAGAGTAGAAATTCAACAAAGATAGGTGAACAGAAGTCGGAGGATGTCAACAAGTGGGTGTAAGTAGGTGTTTAGTTGGCAAACGGATAGAAATACCATAAATTCCTTACTATTAGACAGAAGCTTCCTGTACCACTACACCTTCCTCCTTTCTTGCATGGCCTCCCTCTTACGACCTATGAAGTCCTCTCAGTCCCGCTTAACCAGTTTTCATGTCTGTGGTCTGGCTCTGGACAGTATCATAAGCTAGACTGCTGGGTGGCAGCGTGCTAGCCCCTCTTTGACTTGACCCAATCCTTGACCTCCCTCTAATGTGATAAACATTCCCAATCAATGGAGGAAACAGAGTGGAAGTGGCCAGAGATGTGGACATGACCTCCTGGTGTGCTTCAAACAGCCAGTTATTCTTTGTTTACTGCGAATATACACCTCCTTTGCCTGCAATGGAGGGAGGTCACCTAGTTCAGCCCTGACACTGCAGCAAAATGTATCCATCTTATTTAGCGTTTCCCTCAAAACCAACAGAAACATCTGCCATTTGGCTGAGATTATTTTGGCAATTATTTTTATTTATTCATATGTTAATATAGTTTTTACATTTTGTTGCCAGTTTAATACATTTACATTTATTCAAATGTTCAATGCATTGCTCTCTTATTTATCTTTAAAAAAATATTTCCTTTAAATATACATAGACAGACAAATTGGCATTCACAATACTCTCCTGCTCATCTTTTCAAGGGGAAGTGTTAAAGCAAACAATAACAAATAACATATCCGCCTTTCCTTTTTTCATCAGCACCCCCTTACCTCAGGGATCCAGTTTGTTGTTTGTAACATTATCTTTCAAAAGACCATTCGAGAGTTTTAAAAACCTGTGTTGGTCCCCTACGTAACCTTATCTGTTACAGTTCCTGCTGCATTACCTTACCTTCATGTCATCTCCACCCACAGGACTCACTTCACCTTTCTTTCTCCTAGTAACACCATGCTCTCCTCTAGCTGATGGTCACATATGCCCCACGCACCCCGCAGGAATTCACGGCTAGATGTAACAAAATACATGTCAGAGCTCTCCTCTTACTGAGGCCTTTCATTGCTTCTTCTCACAGTTTAGGACATGATCAAACAAGACGAGACAGGAAAGTGGGAGAGCATTTGGGTGCATGTGAGTTGGGGGGATGAGGGATTGTATCTGTATTTCTGATCCCCCTCTTGGCCCCCAGGGACCAGGCAGGGCGGCTGCTGGGACCAAGTGGGGCTCAAGTTTTGTCAACGGGCATCAATCTCTCTTGTCTGTCAGCCCAATAACTCCCAACCCCTGACCCTGCCCCACCCTCTCATGGCCTGGGTTTCAAGGCTTTCTGCATGGGGATTGGTTGTCAGAGAAGTCCAGCTGAGAGACCCTGGAGACAGTGATCTGGCCTATGATGCCACTGTGTCTCAGGAGGATGGAGCTCTTATTGCTTTGGCCTTTATTTAATGAATCACAAAATCACATTGGATCTTCTCTGTGCTTCCTCTCTCCTGGTGTTGTCTCTTATCTTTGTTCTTTTAACCCCTTCACTGATAAGAACACACCCTCTTCTCACATCTGCTATCTCTTGGTCCTATCAGTCCACTTCCCCTCCCTTCTCTTCAAAGTACAAAGTGTCTTTATCCATCACTCTTCTAGCAAATCAACAGACTCTCAGTCTATTACCTCCAGAGAGAAGGATGATGTTGAACAAAGAGGCCCACTTGTTACCTACACATGCACTGAATGTGGTCAGATAGTTTGAATCCAAGGGTCTTGGTGTCCAGACTGTGGTGGATGAGTGTGGGATAAAAGTGTGGTGAATGCACCAACAGAAACATGTTAAACCACTTGTGGCATGGCCCTCTTATTACATCTCCATGATCTGTAAATCTTTGCAAGACCTGGCTTGGCTGCTATCCTTTCTCAACGCTGCTGTGTCAGTGAACAGCTGAGGTCTACAGTTCTGTGTAGTGTGTCTCCCTCTTTTCTGTGCTGCTACCTATTATCAATCTTTTTTTCTAACAGTACTCTATGGGGTGTTATGATGGAGACATTTCATGGCTTTTGGGGGGGGGGCAATGGCAAACAGAAGGCCGTCAGGGGTTATTGGGGTAAGGGGTGGGATACCTTGAGATCTTCCAGCTGTAGCATTTCTCAAGAAACTCCCTTTACCTTTGTTTCTCCCCTCTCACCATTTCCCCCCATCACTCACTGTCCCTCGTCCATCGGCATCCTGCAGGTTCCTGATTAAGAGAAAATCACTTTAATGCCCCCCTGAATGAGACACCCCCCTTCTCACATACTCTCTTTTCCTCTCACTTCATCTTCCTCTGTCTTCTCTTTCACATCTCCTCCCTTCCCGTGTGAGGGGACCTGGCTCACTTCCATCAGCTAGTGTTTGGAATCTGCGAATTGAGCCTTGGTATGCGCCTGGCATGCTCAAACTAAATGCTTTTCCATTCTTCTTTATTTCTTTTCTCTCTTTATCCCCCTTGGATTTAAGAGCTCTTGTGTTGAACATTGCTTTCCCACAAACAGGTGGCAAGCAATGATGGTCATGTGGTTCAGAACTGGATGGAGTTTTTATTAGGTGAGATAAAAAGAGTAGACCAGCATTATTTTCTCTTGGCTTTTATCTGTAGCGCCACTGTTCATCAGTAAAATTTCAACCAAAAAGCCATGTCAACTCCTGCCTGTTTGCCATTAGGTTCAGGACAATACACCTGGTTAACCTAGCCTTTTGTGCCTGCTGGCCAATGATCAGTGAGATACAGCTGACATAAGCACCACCATAGCACTTAGCACAAATACTCAAATCAAAGACAGGGTGAACCTGTATGTTGGCGCTTTTCAATCACAGACAACTCTGTGAAGAAGGAGGCCCTACCCTCATGCTTCAGACCCTCCACCATCATCAAATCATCAGAGGGCTTTGATGCTTCATTCAGTTGATGACCCATTGTCAACGCTCCCCTTTCACCAGCACCTGGGTAGGCTGGCATAGTTAAGTCTTTCTGGTGTGCTACCAAAACAAATGCATGGCCCTATTGAGAGAACTGAAGATAAGAGTTGAGTTCAGAGACTTTAAAAGAACAATGAAGAGAGCAGGTTTGTTCTCTCTGTCAGCACAGGGTGCTGAACGCAAGAGATGTTGGACAAAGTCAAAAGAGACTGAGCTGGAAATTTCACAACAACATCTGAAATCTGACTTAATGCCATATTACATGCTACTTCTATCCTAATATTTTAGGTATGTTTTTATCTGATCCCCATATGTGTCTTGACCACCTTCAGTTTACTTTTTGCCATGAAGCATGAATATAGATTTATCAGAACATGTATGCATTAAGGTCCAGCATGAACAAATATACATGGAAAATGCTGACTGGACTACAATGTTGTAGTTGTTGTACACTTCACACCTGAGCATGGCAACCGTGGGCTGCATTGGGCAAGACATGCTGGCAACATCACCTTGAGAGTGGCTAAGCCAAGTCTTGTCAGCTCAGTGAATGTGATCTCAGACACTGGCCAGCATGTCCCTTGGGTGCCTCCTCACCTCTGTGGCCAAGGCTGGAGGCGGAGGTATGGGGCACAGAGTCTTCCTTTATCACTCCAATGTGGGGATGGGACTGGCGCCTGAAGTGGACATGCCCAGCCAAGTCCATCCTTTAGATGAGCCACACCACAAGGCAGAGAAGCAGGGTGGTGCTGAAGTAAATGACTCTCAGAGACTGAAACGTTCATTGGTATACATGAGACGATCTTTGAAAACATGTGTATGCTGCTGGTGGACTAAAAATCCAGACAATTGCTGATGCTAGTCCTTGCATACACTTCATATAGTAGAGTCCCAACATTTATTCCGGGCTCAAAAATGGCTGTCTAGTAATGATAACAACAATAATTTAGGTTTTACTGCCTGCCCTCATGTTGGTCTTTCTGAAAATAGGATTTGAGTGGAGGAGGTGGAGACGAGTGCAGACAAGGTTGGTTGTTCATCTCTGTGTCTTTGATGCACCGTTGTTCCGCTGGCCATCTTCTCTTCCCTGTGTAGCCCTTGTGGTTTGGTCTTGGCTCCGCGACCCTCCTCATAGACCTCTGGTCCAAGTCTACCACCGCAGGCGCACTTCTTTAGCACATGTCAATATTAGTTTAGGATTATTTCTAGAAGTCAAGTTGGATAAAATCCCTGTAGAGATTACGGAGCTGACAAAATAATGAAGAAGAATTTGAGGAACTGTAGAGGAACCATTAATGAATATTTATTATTTGCATACCAAACACAGATGATTTAACTCAGGCATACTGTGGGCAGCTAAATATGGGAAAAGCCATATGGTGTCCTGGGTAACCTCAGCCTAGAATAGACTACGATGGAGACAGGAGTCACAGTGGTATGTCAGACTCCATTGCTTACAGACGAGGAGGGGAGGGATAAAAACAGAGCAAATAGAATCTATGTCCAAAAGTTATCTTTGATAAAAAGCTTCACGTATGGGTCAGGAATTTGACAATTAGGCTCTTGGATGGGCTCTGACTATGTTCTCATGTCATGTCACATGTTAAAAAACTGGAAGATTTTACTCATTTTTGTTCCTCTTTTTAACAATACACAAAGTTTTAGGGGTGGCAGTGGTTAAGTGATTCGAGCAGTTCACTGGTTCGAACCCCACTTGGGCCCTGTTGCAGTATCTCTGGCCCTGACACTGATACCCCCTAAAAAGGCCCTATGCGTACTGGTAGAAGATAGATAAGTGGTAGAAGATGTGACATGACATAACATAAAGTTTGGGGTGTACGGATATGTTTTATTTAGGGTGTGTAAAGCATGAACTGTATTTCCATTCCCTAACCAATTCCCAGGTGGGATGTCGTCCTTGCATGCCATGGGCTTTAGCAGAAGTTTTCGACTGCT
>JAFBJT010110769.1:115163-136662 GCA_016785325.1 Chascanopsetta lugubris | reverse complement strand
ACTTTGTTTAATAAAAGAACAAGGCGTAGACCCGTTCTATATGAAAGGTAACCTTAAATTACGTCTGTTGTGACGTGGCGCTATATAGAAAATGTATTAAATATGTATAACTTCATCCTCCAGGGGGGCGGGGCGCAATCAAGGTAGGGGAAAAGAA
Organism: Chascanopsetta lugubris; assembly: GCA_016785325.1. NCBI lineage: Eukaryota > Metazoa > Chordata > Actinopteri > Pleuronectiformes > Bothidae > Chascanopsetta > Chascanopsetta lugubris. The sequence continues at coordinate 136,505 of JAFBJT010110769.1, read as the reverse complement.
TAGAATGGTTTAGGAAAAAACTGGACATTATTAAAATTGACCAATTATTTTTTGATGCACGCTCTATGAGCGCTGGCGGTAGCGTTCATGTGAGGGAGCGCGCTCTTGTCTGTATATGTGCGCGCGTCGAGACTCTGCTGTGGAGAGCGCAGGAGAAATGGAGAAACAGAAATAACATGTTGACATGTAAATAAGATAAATAACATGGGTGTTTTAGTTTGTTTCATAAAGGGAGAAGAGAACACGCCTCACTGATGCACACAGACTCCCTCAGAGTTACAGTGTGACGTCACACAGACTCCCTCAGAGTTACAGTGTGATGACACACAGGCTCCCTCAGAGTTACAGTGTGACGTCACACAGACTCCCTCAGAGTTACAGTGTGACGTCACAGCCCAGATCTCAGTTCACTGGTGAACAGCAGCAATGCCAGGCTTCACACTAACAAAGACACATAGAGATACCAGATGTTGTCGGTGGTGACATGCCACTGCCATTGCAAAGTTACATTCTGCTGGAGTTGATACGTTTTTGTATTTCATTAAAGGTGCAGTGTGTAAGATTTCGGTCATTTTTCTCACTTATTATAAACATTACTAAAACATTAACAAACAATTACAGACAGACATTTGAATGAATATATAATCACCTAAACATTTTTCCATTACTGTTAAATGAGCCCATTAATGTTTACATGAGGAGCGGGTCCTCTCTATGAGGCCGCCATGTATCTACAGTAGCCCAGAGTGGACATACTGGACATCTTCTGAGTATTAATGACAACTGAAGTCGACCATAGGTTCTCCTGCATGCTCAGAAGGGTAAGTGTGAGGTGATGGATTCAAAATGCAATTTCACCTCTAGATATCACCAAATCTTACACACTGCACCTTTAACCACCACCTGTTTATTTTTACTGAAACATTGGGACAAATATGTTCATAAAGTAAAACAGATTCAATGAAGGTGTTGAAGATTTGGTGATTAGATTGAGATAAGATAAAACCAAGAGTTGATTTTTGAAAAATGTTACACATCCGATAACTCGTGCAAACATGTTGCATGGTTTATGATTAGTTACAAATTGTTAGTGGCTGGTTAGTGGCTAACATGATGATTTCCTATGAAATGTTGCAGGAGTGATCATTTGAAAATGAAAATTAATTAATTTAAATGAAGTGTTGCATGTTTGAAACTTACGAATTACATTGTTAAATCATTGTTAATGATTCTTTATTATTCTTTCTTCTCATTAAAGTTAAACAGAGCAATTTTGTTATTCTAGTAGTGTGAATCCAACTGTGTAGCTAGGTAGTTGTTGGTAGTTCCTCGGTACCCTCGAAGTAGCCCGCGGTTCCAAAAAGGTTGGTGACCCCTGCACTACCGGCTCTGGCCCTACAGACCACAGGTGTAACTGTAGCATAGCTCCATCGCAGAAGCATGAGTTGGGAACATGGGAACTAATTAATTGGTCGTATTGTTTTTAGGTAGAAGAACAATTTGTACCCATCCATGAGTAAAGCTGTGCAGCAAGAGGAGAATGGGGTGCAGAAAATGCCTCAAACAAATGCAGATATTTACATATATTATCACATTGACGTCTGAAATTCTGATGAGAATAGAAATGCAAATGTTTGTGCAGGAACGTGTTCTGGGACCATTTTTTTTCCATTATTCCCTGTCGCTCCTCCCAAGTGTCTTCATAGAGAAAACACCCAGCCTTACTTTGATCATACTATCATACTAAACGAGCGTAGGGCGACGTGGGGAAACAGCAGATTTCTCCATGTTGTTTTCCCAAAGCTGATGAGTAATCGGAGAACAGGGAGCACAGGTAAACACTCCTTAGGGTGAAAGAACGCTGCGTGCAAATGAGTTAGTTAGCACATTGACTGTAATGTCGCTTTTTCTCTCATTAAACATAAGAAGATAAAAACCAGCAGAAGAAAGAGTGAGAGACAAAGGACACCGAAGGATGAAAGCTCATTGTTCTAATCCCCTGATGTCTGAATCACGATCACAGGACACAGTCATTTCACTCCCCAACAAGGGGATCTGAGGGCCCAATTAATATTCAATGCAAATATCGCTATCTGGTATCATAGCAACAGGGGCCACTGTGCGTCCATTGGTTGCGTAAAGCTGCTGGTGAGTTTTTGCAGGGAGAGAACAAGAGGGTTGGAGAGGGTGAGGTGAGCGGGAGGGAACATGCACACACGTATGTTCAGCACACACACACACACACACACACACACACACCCACCACTCAGAGACCCTGTCCTTTCAAATCCACGATTAAATAAAGCTACTTACCGTGTTCTCAGCAGCATAAAACGTGTGAGTGAATTATGAGTTAATTAAAAAAAGATTTACGGGTGCTGTTTGTGTATCTGTTTATGTGTCGACGCTGAGCTCCAAGCAAATTAACGCTGGCGAGCTGCCATTCATTATTCCCTTAAAGTGGCATTTTAACCGTCGCAGCCGGAGTTTTAATCAAACCGTCGGAAATGTGAAAAGCTGCTGGGCGCGATCGGTTGTTAAAAACATCAATATGGTCAAATTGCAGTGGTACATAAGGAATCGGTTTTAGAGACTCTCACTGGAGCAGGGGTTTATTGCGCTGTGCAGCTTCTTTTCTATTCTAAATGATGACGTCAGCATTTATTTATGTTGCTCCAGCCTTTCCACACCCATTTTTCACATCAACACCACCCTCTTTAACCCAAACCCTCTGTCATGTGCACTGCTACCCGTCCTTGCGGTGTGAAAGAGATCTGATCACATGGGTTTAGACATGAATTGACTGGGTGTGATTGAGAGTGTTATGTCTTGGTGCATGCATTTTTAGCCATATCAAGAACCCCACCATTACTATATGTACCATACAATATATGAATTATTTAGTGGAGGCTTTAAATCACCACATCAACACAAACGATCATCTCCAGTATCATCAGCATCTGATGAGAGACTTCATTTAAACGCCCTGATTCAAACAGACTCAGAGCAATTACTGTCTTTCATCCTCGTCCTCACAGAGGCGGCAATAAGGAAGATGAAGACGCACCCTGCTCCCCGCGGAGCCTTAAACGTTCATCCTGTTCTCAAATTGACCACCTATTGTGTCTCTGAATTCATCCTCGGCCCTTGAAAGACGTGGAGTCGGACAAAGCGTTCAAATATAATGTGCTTTAAATGTGTTTAAAGCACATTATACGCCGTGGCAGCGAGTTGGAGCGAGTGATGATATGGATGACATATGTTCAGGCAACTAAATGATTCACAACATGCAGGCAGGCCACGCTTTCAGCTCCATATGTGAGACTGTGTGAACGTGGCTGACTCTCGTGACGTGTTTGCAGATGTGACTAAATGTGTGTGTGTGTGTTTCCTCACATTCGCATGCATGACATCTTCCCCCTGTTTACTATAAAGACAGCAGCAACATACATATAACTTTGTCTCCTTCATCTCCCCAGGAGCCGTCCATCACTCATTAAAACCCTGCACTCGCTCCTTTAAAGCTCTGACTCCTCAACGCTCCATTATAATATTCCAGCGAATGTCCTCCACCATGAATAATTGAAGGGAATTGAAGATTGAACCGGTGCCTGAGGCGGGATTGTTTTGATCTGCCAGGCCCCTTTTTTTAAAGTTGCTCGCTTGCATTGGCAGGTTTTTCACTCATCGGCAAACAAGTGGGAAATATCAGCGGGGACGTCAAAGACTGTGAGCCAGTTCTAGTGCGAGTGCCCCACAAAATACACAACGCAAGGTCAGCGAGGGCTGTGTCCATCCCACCAGCTCATTCAAAAACCATAGCGGTCATGTGCTGGGTTCAGGAATCGAACGAGAATTGAGTTATTTAACAATGGGCAGGTTTTTTTGTGTGATGTTGCCTGAAGGTGCTGCTCGCTCAGGTCCGTCATCTGTTGTCAGATAAAGCTTTAGTCTGCATTAATGTGACGATAATAGTGTCACTCTGACACTTCTTCTTCTTCTCCATCAGGGAAAGGGAGATTCTTTCGCTTCCGTTTCCCAGCCTTACCTCTCCTGGGCATCAGCAAACAGTCGCTGCCGCAGGAGGACCCCGACGCCGTCATGGTGGACTCCCCTCGCCACAGCGATGGCTCGGTGGCAACGCACGACTACCAACTCCCCACCACCCGCGAGAGCTGCAGCCCCTCATACGCCAACGACACCCGCGCCCTCATCGCCCCTAGCCACTGCTCCACCCCCGTGTCGGGGCCCCTGGACCACTCGTCGCCCAAGGGCCCCTGGGACAGGACGTACCAGGACCAAGCCGTCGCTCAGAACCAACACCAGAGCCAGGAGGACACGTTGATCGCTGCGTCGTCGATTCCGGGCCTCACTCCCACAGCCTCCAGAGAGAGCGTGTGCAGTATCCGCAGAGCGTCGTCCGTGCACGACATGGAGGGATTCGGGTCCAACTCCAAGATGGTGTTCAGAGACAGACACGCCAGTGAAGGTAGGAATCCAACCACTGCTCCGCGTACACATCACGAACCCCTGGGATGAGTTGATATGTTTAAACAGGGCACGTCAGGTTGCTAGATATTTGCACAATAGTCCACATTACAGCTGTTTTCAGACATGAATGCTGGGAATTGTCCGAGGCATCGTTTCCTAAGTGGGCAGAAAACCTAGCAGGAGATGGAGGATGTTGGCGAATCATCGTCCCTCATCACCACGAGTCTCCATCTGTATCTTTTTTGTTTACCTCACCGCCGTTACACCCTGAGGTAGCGTATTGTCCGTGCAGCCTCCTGGGCTTCAGTTCATGTCTGAAAGCAGCGGAAGAGACGAATGATAGAATTTTTCCCCCACGGCAAACACTCCCTATAATTCAACGATATTGATCATCAGATGCCGTGCGGCCCTAAAATAGGAGATGCGAGTAGTGACGTGCCCGTCTCTTAATCAGCGAGATAGTGATTCATCATCTATTCCGTATGTTATTGATCTTCCTGCCAGTCCAAATCGCTCATTAGCCTTTTGGCCCCTCGTTTCTTTCAGGGTAGCAGCGCCACAGACTAGCCCACTTTCCTGCAGGCCAATCAGTCCGCCGCCACCACCCCCTTATCTACAATCATCATTCAAATTGCTCCCAGTGGCTGACACACTAATATATCTACTTCAGCATAATGAATTGTACATGGGACAGTGGTGGTGGTTTCACGCCAGCCCCCATTTGTCATTATAAACCCAGAAATCCATCTCTCACCCCCCACTCCCCCTTTTCTTCCTTCTCCCTCGCCAACGCTGTGTCGCCCCCCACCCCACCCCCCCACCCCCTCGCAGACAACGGTCGCAACATCAAAGGTAACGTGCTGCGTCCGGAGTTTGTCGCACCCCTCTCAGATAAACACGCGTGTGCTGCACAGAGCCTGCTTGCTGCATGACTCCTTTTCCACTTCGCTGAGATTTATGTTGGATGCAAATGCCCTGGCGGATGAGCGACAGTGTGTTTGCTGGTGCTCTGTGTGAAGCGTCTAAATGACTCGGAGCACATGACCTGCTGAGTCCACGCCCGCCGCTCAGGGGAAGGCTCTGCAGCATCAAAGACACTGACCTCTGCACGCGTTTGCATGAAGCGGCACGTTAAATAAAAACCTCTCTCCTGGTTCTGCTCATTGAAGAAAATCAATGGAGCTTCAGTAGATGATACCTCCCACTGTCTCTCACTCTCTCTCTCTCTCTCTCTCTCTCTGTCTCTCTCTCTCTCGTCTCAGTGAATGATTAGAAGCCTGACTGTGCTGCTCACCCTCCTCTTTACTCCGTCCTTTAAATGCGATGGTGCTGATGCTGCATGAATCCTCCAACGAACTGAAAACAGATGTTTAACGGCTCCTGACGTATCCGTGATTTCGTAGTTTTCTCTGACAAATGCTGTTTACTTCATGACGTGTGTGAATATTGAAATGCCAGAGTCAACTCCCTCAGCAGCCTGACTGGTTTATGTCCTGATTAATGTGATATTTGAATTTTTGATTTGTCAAATCCTCTCACTTTTGGGCCACAGCGTTTGTGATCTGCAGAGGTTTTGTTTCTGCTCTGTACCTGCCACAGGTTAAAGGTCACTTTTGCAGTGAAGAACATGCTCTACACCTGATTCAAATAAGAAAAACATATGTTTGATCCTGCACAATGCTGCTGTTTTGTCTTGATAATAACAGATAGTTAAAAGATAAAAGTAGAAGTGGAATAGAACTGTAAAGAGAGACAGGAGGATTTGTGATTGTAAAATATGAGTCAGTGGTTAAACTGGGTGCAGGCTTAAGTGATTTAGGGTCTTAGACCCATAACATTTTGGTCTTAATCTTAAGATGCTGTGTCATATCAAGGTCTCTGCCTGTGCAGCCCAAAAGTCTGATGACTGCACAAATAATGGTCCCTGTTATATTTGTGTTCGCCGTGGTCCAACCACCCGCCATAAATCCTCTTTGCCCTTCACTTCCTCTCTCTTCTCTCTTCTGCTCTGCTAGTATCTCGCTCCTGGATGGCTGGGGGTATGGCTTCTGCTTTGTTTATTTTTTTTAACCATATATTATTTATTTCTTACGACTGCAATGATTTTTCCTCACCGTGGCATGTATCGAAGCTGCGCATGCGATTTCTCATCCTCTGCTGTCCATCCCTCTGTCCTTGACTCTCCATCACTGCACTGTACGTACGTGGAGCTGGGTGGGAGCAGGGGGGGGGGGGGCACAGCGCGGCCTTTCTGCATTCTGCATCAGCGATTCTCTCTTTTACACTTTTCACCACTCTCATCAGGTCACATTCACAGTGTGTGAAGTGCCGTCACATTTGTAAGTGTCAGATTCTGTGCAGGGAACACTGCAAGTGTGTGTCAGTGTTTAGTCAATTAACTAACACACTCGTTATGTGTAGGTTTTAATCAGACAGAGTGAAGATCTGACTCACTGTGTGAGGTTACATTGTGTGATTGTGCACTGAATCATTCTTCTCTTTCCACCGACGCCGTTCTTCATTATCTTTTCATGAGAAACGTTGAAAGGCCTGTTCATCCTAGACTGTTCAATTAGAGGGTGTGCAGTTTGTGTTTCAGTATCTGTTGTATTCTCAGTGTTGTGTTGTTGTTGTTGAACTCGCTCCAGATGTCATTCTCACTGACCATGTCACACAACAGTCACTCGACCGTTCTCTGATCGCGTCCACAAATCACACGGGACGTTAGATCCACAATGGGGCCGCAACAACTTTTAATGATGACACCCTCCCGCTGTCGCTTTCTCTTTCAGGGCCACTGAGCCAGATCAAGTCCAGCCTGCTGGGCTCCACCTCCGACTCCAACCTCAACAAGTACAGCACCATCAACAAGATCCCGCTCATCACGCTCAACTTCTCCGAGGCTAACAACGAGAAGAAGTGCCCCTCGCCACCGTCCTCAGAGAAAACCATAATCGCACCCAAAGTCAAAGACCGAACGCACAATGTCACAGACAAGGTCACACAGGTACAATACACTTTTTTTTTATCCTCTAAGTATGTTCACTGTGTGTGCGTGTGTTTGGGAGGGGGGTGGTGGGGGGGGGGGGGGGGGGGGGGGGGGGGGGGGGGGGGGGGGGGGGGGGGGGGGGGGGTGACCAGCCACTCTCTCTGGCACTTTCTCTCAATTACTTCTAACGTCCAACTTCCAAGTTCCATATCTCTGCTGAGGTCGGAACGTCATTCTACCACATCTATGATCAGCTTGACCTCAGCGTCAATTTGTGTCCGAAAAATGTTCAATAGACTCCAAATGACCTCCAAATCACTTTCCCAGGGAGATTTTGGGCAAACCTCACTGTCCAACTTCCACGTCCACTGGCTTTCAATGGGAAAATGTTTTTGTTTATAACTCTGGAACGAAAGGTGGGGGGGGGGGGGGGGGGGGGGGGGCATTACGTTGATCGCAAGGGCAGCACTGGTCGATCACCAACGGCGATCCCCTCCGCCAACAAATCGTCGTCAACCGACGTCCGTCACGTGTCTCCACGGGCGAGAGCGAGAGAGAGAGACACACACACACACACACACACAGAGTGAGAGCGCTTAACACCCGGGGCTTAACCCCCCCCCCCCCCCGTCAACAAATCGTAATGCCGCCGACGCTGCCCTCCCACATCAACAGATTGCCGCCGACCCGGTAGATCGCTGTGACTTGGTCATTAAAAAGTAGCTTGCGGGGTGAAAGATTGTGGCCACCCCCTGTTGTAGAGGTTTGGCGCCTGATTTGGGGAAGCTGAACGCGCCAGTCTTGGACCCATGTCTCTACCACTTATGGTTCCCGAGATACAGCAATTGGGGAAAACAGGAAGCGACGTATCTCGAAAACGCAAGGTCGTGCAGACTCATGAGTGCCCCCCCCCCCCCCCCCCCCCACGCGCGAGCGCGCGCGCGCGCGCCCCACACACACACACACACACACGTGCATGCCTTGCCTTCTGTGAGCCTCAGGGTGATTAATTGAAACTCAAGGGGTCTGATACGTAAAGCAGCGGAGGTGTCTATCTCCTGTGGCAGATAACCACGGATCCTCTTACCGCTGCCAGACAGCATCCAGAGCTCGGGCCGAGCTTCTAGAGTTACCGACCGGGTGAGAGGTCATTTTCGCCTTCCCCGCCACGGTGCGGAGCGGACAGCCTCTGTACGTTAATGCATCCTCAGGGGTGGGCTCAGGCGGCCCCCAAACTACCGATTAGGTCCGGGTTTTGCATTGGGCCCATTAAAGGTTTAAGAGGACACACTCTGTCGGCCCTCAGAGGCAGGTGGAGGCCTGAGACTGGAGCCGACGGCAGAGAGCGAGTGCTGACCTCTCCTCGCAGCCATAAAGCCAAAGTTATTAAGCTGCACCGAGGGCTCACTCTTTAACGGACTGCTGCAAAGTAGTGGAGCTGAAAAGCAGTCGGTGTGTAACGTGTGTATGTGCGTGTACCACAGACCGATGGCGACAGGAGTTTCGTTGATCTTGCTTTCACGCGTAGCGTGTCGTCACTTCCTCGTTGTGTTTACTATGACTGAGGAAGCTGGTGGTGTCTCTGTGTGCGAGTAACCCGCTGGGTTCACGCTGTTAAGAACAATGAATATTAAACCAACAAACTGAGGATGGAGCGAACAAATCTCCATCTTCCACAGGGTCTGTAAACACGTCCTCTACACACTCCACAGCCAGGAACACACACACAGAGAGAGACAGCAGATGTCTCGAAATCGGCTCCGCCCTCCTCCGAGTTTATGTGAAGCCACGATCAATGCGCCTGAACACACACACACACACACACACACACACACACACACACACTCACGGGGAGAGAGGGTTCACTCACCAAAGAAAGAAAGAACAGTCTCACAGCTCACATGCCGTCTCTTACATTTTCTCACCACACGCATCTCAGGAGTCTCACGTGCCCAGTACTTTTCCATTTCACGTCTCAGTTGAAACTTGTGTTATCTGAAGCCCGATGGTTTTTAATGATGGATGATTAACCACAGAAACATGAAACAACTCTCCTCTCATAAATAAAAGCCCCGGCCCCGACAGTGCGGACCCCAAAAGAAAGCGGCAAAGAGGAGAAAGCGAACGCTGATTTGCATATCGTTAGAAGCTCAGCCACAAACAAAAGAAGGAGCTGTGCATTATCTCATCCGAGAGTTCATTTGCGCCAAGTGCACTTAGCTACAGTAGATGCGTTAAATTATTAAGGTGGAATCTTTTATTTAGACTCAAATTGGCCCTGACGTGTTAATCCAGAGCTGTCACCCGGCCAAACAGCCGAGTCCCTGCAGACCCCTGAGCCCAGAAGAGCCCAGCCGAGGGGTATTGATGTGGAGGTAAAGCTTCCATCATGCCCGTCATTATTACATGCTGTATGTTTTTACTGTGTCGTAATGGCGACGCACTCACCTTTCACGTTATTTATCACAAAATACCTTAAATTAAATTCTGCAAGTCTGTAATCCGCAGTGTCTGAGAGTCCTCAGCGATTCCACTTCCACTGGCGACTGTAATGACACATGCTTCCACATCACCCTCTGGTATTGAAGTGGCAACTCCATGAATAATAGAAGACATTCCCTTTGTGTGGCCTTGTGGTTTCTGATTGATTCCAAAGGTTATCCCATATCAGCGGGTAAAAGCAGTTTGACCCTCGCCGCCTCCCATAGAACGTTGGTTTCTATTAACCGCTTCAATTATTAACGCTGGGGCTGTTATCTGCTGCACTGGATCCTCCACTGTACACCCCCCCCCCCCCCCCCCCCCCCCCCCCCCCCCCCCGCCCCCCGGGCCCCCCCCCTGTCCCCCCCCCCCCCCCCGCCCCCACTCCGCACCCCTGCCCCACTCACACAAGTTATGAGGGCAACCAGGCCACAGATAAGCCAGACGTTCCATCAGTGACACACGCCAAAACAGACTCATTTAAGGTTCCTTCATTTTCTGCTCGCTCGCCGTCACCCGCTAATCGTCTCTCTGCCCTCGCGGCTCATGTGCAATAATCAGCAGCTCCTGCCCATTGAGGTGTCACACACAGATGAATGGATGTTTCCACCTGTAATTACTTCTGAGTCACGGAGACGCTCATCAGAAAGGGTCCCTGCTGTAACACTGAGCCATATGGGTATTTGAACTGCACTGTATGTGATACCTGCACAAACACAAGTAATGAGGGATTCAAACTCACTCTGAGGGATTCGACTTCACTACCAAGGCAAAACATTGTGATGCTGCGTGCACTTTTACAGCGTATCTCTTTTTGTTCAGGCCATAGCTGAAACATTTTTTTTATTCTCAATCTCTGTAAATCCCGGGAATGTGCTGCTGCAGAAACACATTCCACGCATAGTTTAAAGTTTCTAATTATTAGACCAGAAGCAGGCTTTTCATCCTCCACTTAGCACATGAATGATTTATCAGGGGGAGCCTGGAGTAATCTGCACATGCATTCGAATGGTACAGTGTGTACAGCGTGTACTGTCGCACTGCAACTCAGATTAAAAGACATGACCTCATCATGTGCTATAGTGTAACTCTGCTTATTGTGCTAATGCATGCAGGCTTCTATCCACGGTATTTACATTTGACTGAATTCATTCAGTCACAGGGGGATTCAATTCACAAAATGAAAGAACCAGCGAGATGAAGAATCTCTGCAGCAGAGGGCAGACCAACACTCAGTCCTTCCATTCCCAAAATGCTACTCCATTTGTCTTCCGTCCGACCTTTGCCCTCTGATGATGACCTCTTGACCTCTACATCTCCTCCCTCCTCAGGTTCTGTCTCTGGGCGCAGACGTTCTACCCGAGTACAAGCTGCAGACGCCGCGCATCGACAAGTGGACCATCCTCCACTACAGCCCCTTCAAAGCGGTGTGGGACTGGCTCATCCTGCTGCTCGTCATCTACACGGCCATATTCACGCCCTACTCCGCCGCCTTCCTCCTCAACGACATCGAGGAGCAGCGGCGGCGGGAGTGCGGCTACTCGTGCTCGCCGCTGAACGTGGTGGACCTGATCGTCGACATCATGTTCATCGTGGACATCCTCATCAACTTCAGGACCACGTACGTCAACATCAACGAGGAGGTGGTGAGCCACCCGGGCAAGATCGCCATCCACTACTTCAAAGGCTGGTTCCTCATAGACATGGTGGCCGCCATCCCCTTTGACCTGCTCATCTTTGGCTCAGGATCGGACGAGGTGAGTCGTCCATGTTTTCCTGTATTTTGTGAGATAACCTCTGCAACACGCGCGGTTCCTCGTCCGTCACGACGTGACAGATCCCGCGGTCATTCCTCGGAGATGTTTTCCTGGCATGTTTGGGAAACTGAAGCAATCTGACGCCAGGCTGACACATCTGCTTCCTCCCCTCTCCTGTCCAGACTGGAGGGGCCTCAGGGTCTCTTTAAAGAGTCTCTGCCTCCCTCACCAATCTGCCTGCGAGGAACTATTTTGTGTTCATGTGCAGGAGGAGGCCGAGCGAGGGATCTCATGCTCGAGAGCGGAGCAGAGAGAGCTGCAGCAGCTGAGCCGCACAGGACATCAGGCGTCACCGAGACACTCGGAAATCAGAGTGTTTGGGCCAAATACGTTCATATACTCTGTCATTATCGCACACGTGAACTCAGATGTTAGACAATACACACACATGCACACACGAGACCCTGGTTGATGTGTGTGTTGCGGCTGAAGCCCTATGTCACTGTGCTGGAGTGTAGGTGTGTGTGTGTGTGTGTGTGTGTGTGTGTGTGTGTGGACAAGGAGTCGTCCATGTTTTCCTGTATTTTGTGAGATAACCTCTGCAACACGCGCGGTTCCTCGTCCGTCACGACGTGACAGATCCCGCGGTCATTCCTCGGAGATGTTTTCCTGGCATGTTTGGGAAACTGAAGCAATCTGACGCCAGGCTGACACATCTGCTTCCTCCCCTCTCCTGTCCAGACTGGAGGGGCCTCAGGGTCTCTTTAAAGAGTCTCTGCCTCCCTCACCAATCTGCCTGCGAGGAACTATTTTGTGTTCATGTGCAGGAGGAGGCCGAGCGAGGGATCTCATGCTCGAGAGCGGAGCAGAGAGAGCTGCAGCAGCTGAGCCGCACAGGACATCAGGCGTCACCGAGACACTCGGAAATCAGAGTGTTTGGGCCAAATACGTTCATATACTCTGTCATTATCGCACACGTGAACTCAGATGTTAGACAATACACACACATGCACACACGAGACCCTGGTTGATGTGTGTGTTGCGGCTGAAGCCCTATGTCACTGTGATGGAGTGTAGGTGTGTGTGTGTGTGTGTGTGTGTGTGTGGACAAGGGGGGGGGGGGGGCGCATCTGTGGCTGGAGGCGGGCAGTGACTGGCAGGTGGAGAAAGGGGAGCAGACAGCTGAGCGGTACCATGTATGTCCTGGTGCAGCTGAATGACGGGTCTGACAGAATGTGTGGTGCGGTCACAGCTCGCGGTGACAAAAGGAAAATGTTATTTTTAGTCCCGAAGACACTGAAAATAACACATCCATGTACGGTTTTAGCTTTTCCTCTTTCAGGTGTGTTATTTTAGCTCTCTGTGCACACACTATTATTAGAATTAATCCCATGCACCTTTTGTTGCCTGGAAACCATCTTCAACAATATTGGGTCTTTTTTTTTGTGCTGATTTCATCAGAAACACAAGCAGGCTGAAATCTCCCTGGAGACACTCTTCTTCTTCTCTCAGATGGATTGAAACTCGACAGGCTGATAAATGGAGGCAAATGGTGCGGAGCTGAATTTGCCTCCAGTGATCATTCATGCTCCTCTGTCATTTACATACCAGTGTCCACTTGAGGTTATTTGCCTATTTACTTCCACACTCACTTATACACAGTGTTCAAATTTGTGGTAAATGCAAATAATGACGGCTTTTGCTCTCAGTCAGAATTTAAAGGTGACTCCTAATCAGGCGAGAGAGGATTTGTACTCGTAAATAATCTTTTTACCCACAGTCATAAATCAACACGGTGAATGACTTTCTCTGCTCACCACAGCACAAGCTGGTTTTTATTGTAGTTTTCACATGCAAATGTATTCTTTTCAGATTCCACACCAACATATTCTGCTTCCTTTGTGTGTTTTCTACTCTCGAGTCAAAGCAGACTGAGCACAAACACTCGGATTGTCTTATTCTGCAAAATCCTGCATTTCAGTCGCTGCTTACCAAAAAACGATAACAAAGGTTCCATGTAGCAAGCAGCTCCCTCTGCCTCGCTGTCGTACTGTGGGAATTAGACGGAGAGTTAGAATAGACAGTCATGTTTTACTCCTGTGTGTCATTGTGTTTGTGTTTGCTGACAAACAAAACAGATGCAGCGTGTTTTCTTTCTTTTCAGAATACACAAAATAGTTTTGGCGAATCTGCGACAAAGAATGAAGAGGTCACGCCCCTTAATTTTGCACAATTTCAAACCTGGATAGAAGAAAAATAAGCGAGGTCGAAATAAATGTGCTAGGCTTTAAACATGTCAATTCACCTCTAAATCTGACCATTTCATGATGGGATTGACTCGCTTTTGGAGTCAGCCTCAAGAGGCCGACTCTTTGAACTGCTCGTTTTTTTTACTTCTGTATTGGGCTCTTTCGTCTCCAGTTGCAAACGTGGGTGATGCTCCCAGGTTGCTTGTGTGCCATTTCCTCTGCAAAGTGAAGCCAAAGTACTTGGATTCAAGATGTGAAGTTCAGGTTGTCGAAACCTTGAACACTGGAGTCAGAAGTTGCCATCACATCCTGACTCGACTCTGGCTGTTTGAAAGTGGCCATGTGAGGCGGCAGGGCGACGGCAGCAGATGGCCGGAGGGATATTCAGTGGAGATGTTGAGCACAGCTGGTTGCTAATGGGAGCTTTAGCTTTTTCTCGCTCCTCAGCTCAAAAACGCCTCCGACTTATCGTAAGAGCAGATTTTAATCAACATCACACTCTGGGGCCCACAAACAACATGTGCTGTGCGGCTACACCCAAGAAGAAAGATCACTCAGGCCTCATCTGCTCCCGCCTGTGATATATCCACTGTTTGCAGACGTCGGGGAAAGTGTGCGGCGCACTGGGGTGAATGATGGCAGCGATTTAGGGGTGAGATGGGAAGGACGGAGGCGAGGTTATGGAGCCATCAGAAGCAGCTACAGCAGTTTGTGTCAGCATGACGGAGACACACCCCCCCCCCCCCCCCCCCCCCCCCCACACCCCCGCCCCCCCCCCCCCGGCCTCATGAATCAGAGACGCCTCCTTCCTGCTCCTCGCATCTTGACTAATCTGTGTGGCATTTACTCTTCACCTGCGCGAGAGGCGTGACGACGTGAGTGTGGACCAGAGGAGGACGAGGGAGAGTGAGTGAAGGGGTAATGAATTCCCCGAGGAGATTAGGATCATTGTCAGGCACGACACGGAGCAGTACAACCTATTAACGTTCCCGAACTCTCACTTATACTGTTTACAGATTTGGCGACACTAACAGATCGAGACTTTAGTCATGGTTGCCCCCCCCCTCTTCCTTCTCCCATGCCTCCAACTCCCCTCTGTCAGCCTGTGTGTTAATTTATCGGCGCTCGTGAAACGGAGCTGCGAGGATTAAAGGAAGAGGAGCGTGTATGTTGTGATGTGTGCGCGTCGACAGAATGTTTGTGACTGATCTTGACGACGCTTCTGCGCCGCTCGGATTTCTATTTTTGGAGCGTTTCTCTTCAAAAGTGTCTCAGCGTCGTCCAGTTTCCTCTTAAAGTGGTTTTCAGCTGTGGCAGTGACAGACCCCGAGTCCTGCAAACATGTGTTTACAGCAGCGGGACAGATCCACTGTCTGGTCTCTGGTCCGCGTGTTGAAGATAAAGCCACATACTTTGCTCAACCTCTAATCCGGAGCTGATTGTCCTCGTGACCCTTGACCTTTGACCCAGGACGGCGATACAGCGAACTTGTTCACTTTGCAGCAGACGTCTGATACGTGACGTTTGTTGGTCTGCTGCTCAAACCTGTGTTCTCTGTCCGTCAGACCACCACACTGATCGGCCTGCTGAAGACGGCCCGTCTCCTACGCCTGGTGCGCGTCGCCCGTAAATTGGACCGCTACTCGGAGTACGGCGCCGCTGTCCTCATGCTGCTCATGTGCATCTTTGCCCTCATCGCTCATTGGCTGGCCTGCATCTGGTACGCCATCGGCAATGTGGAGAAGCCGTATCTGGAGCACAAGATCGGATGGCTGGACAACCTGGGGGTCTCCATCGGTGAAGTCCCTTTGTCTTTGCAGGCCAAAGTCCAATACGTGCTGGCATATTTTTAACGTCCTCCCATCATCGTTTCTCAATTTCAGGGAAGAAGTACAACTACAGCGACCCCAGCTCGGGCCCCTCCATCAAAGATAAGTACGTCACCGCGCTCTATTTCACCTTCAGCAGTCTGACCAGCGTGGGCTTTGGGAACGTCTCCCCCAACACCAACTCCGAGAAGATCTTTTCCATCTGCGTCATGCTGATTGGATGTGAGTGTCGGCCGAGTCACAGTACACACACACACAGTATTACGATGCGGGCTCTGCTCTGTAATCAGGCTGCGGTTCACACACTCTCACGTGGAGCTGCTGACACTGTAGGACCAAAGCTCCACTCAGTGTGCTGCATTCACACTCCATCTCTGCAGTGGACATTTGAGACTGATATTTTTGATCAATCCTCGTTCCCGCCCTCGCCCGCATGCAAAAGACGAGGTCGTTTTGTCCTCGAGCTGTGGAATAAAGAGAGGATGTAGTCTGTGTGAGAAGCCTCAGCCTCCCACGGCTCAATGCTCCACCTGTGTGGCCTCTCCCCCAGCTCTCATGTACGCCAGCATCTTTGGGAACGTGTCGGCCATCATCCAGCGCTTGTACTCGAGCACAGCCAGGTATCACCTCCAGATGCTGCGGGTCAAAGAGTTCATCCGCTTCCACCAGATCCCAAACCCACTGCGGCAGCGGCTGGAGGAGTATTTCCAACACGCCTGGACGTACACCAACGGCATCGACATGAATATGGTACGAGAGGCGCACGCGTGCGGGTGTGTGTTTGATTTAGTCGCAGGCTGAGCCCCGATTGGAGTGGAGACTGATTGTTGTTTTTGCTTTTCCTCTCTTACCACCTCAGTCACAGTAACTGCAGAGTTTCTCCTCACGATCCTGTTCATGCTTCTTATATAAGTTTGTCTCTTCCATGTCTGCCTCATGTCAAATGGAATGACCCCACCACTCTGGTAAGAGCAGGAGGTACATGTGTTAACACAACTACTAATGTTCCTCAGTGGTAGAGCTTCCTCTAGATGTGTGTGACCCCCGTAGTGGAATGTTCCCGGTGTTTAGCTCCAGCACACAGAAAAGAACACATGCATGTTATTGCAGAATCTGTTCGAGATTCTGTAACAACAGAATCTGTAACCCCCCCCCCACACTCCCACACACACACACACACACACACACACTGTAACCAGCAGCACTCTAAATGTGGATTCACTTGCATGCTGAGGTGCCCTGACTCTTAAGTGTCTCCTGCAGGTCACAATCATCGTCTATCAGTGGTAGACGTGCATGTGGCCCTGCCTCCAGGTCCCTGACTTTGCATGAAATCTGTGTATTCAAACACAACCCCATGATGCTCATCTGCTCCCAGAGACAGAGTGAATCATGCCTGTGAGAGTGGGCACGGCCGCGCCGGGCGCTGCCAGGTTTCCCTCTCCGCGTGGGAGGCTTGGCTGCGCGCACGGCGCCGGCACCTGCGCTTGCCAAATGTTGTTCAGTCTTTCCTTTCCAAATCTACTGATCGGTTCTCGATCGGAGCATCAAAAAAAAAAAAAAACCAGTTTTTTTAGAGAACCAGTTTCTCCTCCTGTCATTAACACATCGTCTTTCATGTGTGAATGAGCGAGGAGGAGAACCGTGCTCTCCTGCTGTAACTGTCCCTGTGTGTCCTTGAAGCCCCTCCCCCTGCCTTCTAGTTGTGTGTCGTGATCCTTCACATTTTCCTCTTGTGCATCACTCTATCTTTGTTTTTACAAGGGTAAGTGAATTAAAAAGTTGTTTTTTGTTAATGTTAATATTCATCATTATGCCTTTAAAGGTCTCCAGGGCTTACTCCAATGGGTAGGAACCCTCACGTTTTGATATCTACTCCCATAGAATGACTCTTTCTCTCTCTCTCTTTCATTTCGAATGTAATGGATGGTAGAGTAGTGTGGTCCCAGCAGTACATGAAGGCATCGCAATCAGCAACCCGTGTTTTACTCGAGCGTGAGCTGGCGTCTCTCTGCAGCTCCTCGTTGTGTGGAAAGCTGTTGAGTGGCTCCGTGAAAGCAGCAAACTGCAGCTCTGTGCTGAAGGGCATCGCAGGCTATTTTCTCCTGCCGGCAGGTGTAATAGGTTTTGAGAAGAAGGAAAGAACACAAGTGGCAATTGTGGCGAAATTCCTCTGGAAATGGGTTCAATTTGACCTGCACCTGCTCTCCAAAGTCAGCGTTTAAAAGCTTCAGCTTGTAAAAGAAAACACATTGTACATGTGTGTTTCACATGGCCACGCCATAAACCCCATGTGCTCTGACCTGCTCCGCTCCCAGGTCCTGAAGGGTTTTCCTGAGTGCCTGCAGGCGGACATCTGCCTCCACCTCAACAAGAACCTCCTCCAGGGCTGTAAGGCATTCCGCGGCGCCACCAAGGGCTGCCTGCGGGCGCTGGCCATGCGTTTCAAGACCACCCACGCTCCCCCCGGAGACACCTTAGTCCACGGCGGGGACGTCCTCACCGCCCTTTACTTTGTGTCCCGCGGCTCCATCGAAATCCTCAAAGACGACGTGGTGGTGGCCATCCTGGGTGAGTGAACCTCATGCGCGCATCTTCACGCGTTTGATGTCTGACCCCTGGCGTCCGTGGCGACTGTTTGACCTTTCGTGGCTTTTGGAAATCACATAGGAATTCGAAACGGTAGTGTTGCAAAAATGCTAATGAGTCCTGTAATGAATCCGTGACCTCTGAAACATGGTGGAGCAGAGGTGAGGGGAACTGAACAAAGGTGAAACAAATACACGGCCTGATTGATTCTGTTATGGAACGCCATCCTGAACCTCGGGAAGAGTAATGATTTCAGACATGGCCAATATCTGGAATGTATAGTCTTGTTTTTGAACACATCTACCTCCTGCTGTTGTCTTCATAGGTGAGACACAAACCCTGGAAAAGGCATGAACCTGACTCTTTCAGATGTTTTGATCATTTCATGACAGAAATGTCTTCAGATCTGAGGATGGGTCCAGTGACTTCACCTGAACTCACCTCACGCATGGAAGGGCCGGGGGAAAATAGACGTTCTGTTGTGGTGTGTGTGTGTGTGTGTGTGTGTGTGTGTGTGTGTGTGTGAGCGTACGTGTCGGCAACTGAGGTCCCTGTTGGGTATGTTGTAATATCATACTTCAAAGAGAGGTGTGATTGTGTTGCCTGAGATGAAGGCAGAGGACAGAGGAGGATACTGTGGGACGAGAAGGAGAGGATTGCTCTCAAATAGATGGATGGCAGTAGAAGAGGAAGATGAGGAGGAGGAGGAGGAGGAGGAGGAAGAGGAGATGGTTTCCTCTCTCTCCTCTCTCTCCTCTTCTGTGTTTTCATTTTATTGACTGTTTTCTGTGCAGCCAATTAAGCTCTGATGAATTGCGGCGACGCAATCAGGTCACGATGAGCAAGAGGCTCATGAGGGTGAAGTTGTAGGTTACGCACTCGTGCGACTCAGCGTATTTTCACAGAAAGAGGAAAATGCTGATGGCTCCGCTTCCAACGCACACTTCCTGTTTATACGCCGTGTTGATCATGTAGTACATTACCCCGCACCATGCACACATGAGAGGTGCATGCTGGGAGCCACAGGAAATGTTAAGTAGGAGGAAATTACCAGCAGTTAACAGGACGATGATTAATGTTCAGTTCTACCAGGTAATAAAATATACCACACATTTTCACAATATCCGCGGCTTACACATTATTTCATTAGTTTCAGCAAGTGGAATGTAAACAGTATCTCATTCATTCACAAATATTTAGATTTAAGAATGTCCTCTTTTCTCTCTTTTTTTTTTTTCCATTTGGCAATTTGGTTTCACACGTGTTTTAAGTAGAGACCAAATATTGGACTTGACCAAATGTATGATTTTCCGTATGTCCTTTAGTGCTAATGTTCAGAACAGGAAGTCTAAGTTTAAGGCTGTTTAAAGTCAGAGGGAGAGTGTTAGTAAATGTTGACCATGTCCAGCCTGGCGCCTCCTCCAGCCGACCTCCCCTGACCCCGCATCTGCTTCCTCCCCAGGTAAGAACGACATCTTCGGCGAGATGATCCACCTGTTCGCCAAGCCAGGGAAGTCCTGCGCCGACGTGCGGGCGCTGAGCTACTGCGACCTGCACACCATCCAGAGGGAGGAGATCTTGGAGGTGCTGGACATGTATCCTGAATTCGCCGACCTCTTCCTCACAAACCTGGAGCTGACCTTTGACCTCCGGGATGAAAAGGCAAAGGTAATCACAGCGTCCTGTCTCTGACTCCTTGCAGTGAAATAGATCGAAGGCTTTTATGCCATAATTCGGCTTCAGTGGGCGGCTGTAAAATGCTAAGTGGGGAACATTACGTTTGAATTCAAGAGACTGTTCCACGCACCATATCTCTACCACGTCCATTTAAGATGGAGCGGCCGTTTCATTATGAATTCTCCTCACTGCTTCGGTAAATGTGGATTAAAAGCATGACGGCTGAATGAGATGTTTGCCTTTAATCTGACATTTGTCGGAGGACAACGAGGAGAGATGGAGAGTGGACGTTACAGACGGAGCCTGTAATCACGATGGAGTGAGTGTGGGGGCAGAGATGTGCAAGACGTGATGCGAGCGAGAGAGTGGGAATCGACACCAGTCGGTTATTTGTGTTTGTGTTTTAAAGCAAAGTGAGAAGAGATGATGTTCTTGTGTGAGGAGAAGAGAGGGAGAGTCACCAAGCTTCTGGAGATACGTAATGCTCTGAAAAGACAGGAAGTAGTTTAAACTTGGAAAAGGCTTTTTGTCAGCAACAGCAGCTTCTAGTTATTTTGTTTCTATCAAATGTGGTCAAATTCTGATGTCATTGTTCATTTTCCAATCTGTTTTAAGACGTACCCACACGCTGCTGATTCCAACGTGGATGAAATCAACTGTCGCAGACGAGTGTCCTACAAGAGGAAGTCCTCCACAGGTCAGAAACCAGAAAAAATGTTATTCATATTATAATTTCTTATTTTTATCTAAAGGATCTGCTAAAACATCCTCGTGTTAACCCCCCCCCCCCCCCCGGCACCACCTCGATTTAATCAAGTCGATTAAATTAATTATTTTTCTATACAGCGCCAGATCACAACAGACATCATTCAAGCTCACCTTTCCTATATAGAGCAGGTCTATAGCTTGTTCTTTTATTAAACCAACTAAAAAGCATATGTTATATATCTAATTTAAACATCAACACGTCATTTCTGTCTCCACATGGTCGCGGTTCTATTTCTCCTCCCCTCTTTGTCTCACAGTGGAGCCTCGATCCGCACACACACACACACACACACACACACACACACACACACACACACATACACACACACACACAGACGTGAGCACGCTCGTTCACGTGAACACTCTCCCACCAGTGGAAAAGTAATAGTTCAGTTCTGATCTGACTCATTTAAAGAAACACATGACATCTACTCCTCTAAGAGTTTGTGTCAGTCCGTCTGCCTCCCCCGCCCCCCTTTGTGCGCGTGCGTGAGAGTGTCTATTCATGAGCG
>JAFBJT010110769.1:49379-115092 GCA_016785325.1 Chascanopsetta lugubris | reverse complement strand
TGAACCTCGGGGAAACACTGCATCCGTTTCATTAGTTTCTGTTCTGATGTTTTATGCCCAATAAAAATGTTTCATAAGTTCTTCTCTGCAGCTGAAACTGTCAAATGAAAAAACTAAATCCTGGTTGGGTGTTTTCGGCTCAGGCGCTGATACTCGGGCTCAGTGTGGAGCCGTGTGTGTGTGATGAGGAGTTATAAAAACATCCTCCTCAGATAAACACAGCACCAGCAGCACCAGCAGCATCTCTGCCCTCGGATCGCTCCACGCTCTCTGTTCTTACTCTGACATCGAACAGCCAGGAGAGTCGGTGCGTGGAGACGGAGCCTCCACTGCACAGCGGCACTCAGCATTTTGGCTTCAGCTCAGGCAGATCTAATTGGTCGCCATGGTTACAGGGCATCTGAATGCAGAATCACCATTTCCCAATATAACACAAGTGAGACTGGAGAGCGTGTGCAGCAATTTCACAGGCCTGCAGGTGGGAAGATGTCGAAAATGCTCCATTTGTTCTTTGTGGTTTGAAACGACCAGCGGTGACGGAACAAGAGAGAAAATCTCCTTTAAGGTTGTTTGTCCTCACCTCACCCCCCAAAGCAAAACACTGGCGTCACGTCTTGTCACAGATAATGAGACGAGCGGGGCGTCCCCAGAGGAAGTGGGAGAAGAAGCCAGCGTTCCCCCTGCAGATTTTCTCATTACCGTCTCTCCCCACAGGCTCCCACAACAAGGAGCCAGCGGCCACCTGCTGCGACGCCAAGCAGGGGAGGCGCATCTACACCTCCTCGGCGGCCGAGGAGAAGAGGGAGTCCACTGAGGAGGCAGAGGAGCAGGAGGACGAGGAGGAGGGGGAGGGGGAGGAGGAGGAGCAGAGGCCGTTGTGTTCCGGAGTCCTGGGCTATCCGGTGGTCAGGGATCACTCCCTGGGCTTCGGGCTGAGCAACGCTCCTGAAACACAGGCTGGAGACGTTGCGCTGGAGCAGACGTACAAAGGTGATGATGTCATCGCCTATTATGTTTCCCTTGACATTAATATTATCCATCCTCTTCGTGGTTTGTCCTCTACACTTCGTCCCAGGATGTGAACTGACTCAGAATCGTATTTAGAAAACACCTCTAACCTCCAGAGCAGGAGTGTCACACCTATTTAAAAACCCAAACGAGGATGATGTGTCATTAGGGTGAAACCTCAAACTCACTCAGCAATAAAAAGGTAAGAGGATTAGACCCAGCCACCAACTCGGGGTGAGCCGCCACCCCCCTCCACCTTTGGAGTGCAGGTCATGGATTTATGGTGTTTTGTCGGGAGGTCGCATGATTGTATGAACCTGTTGATTTATTTAGTGATATCCCATAATACTTGTGTCATCAGAGGATCTCAGCCTGAGCAGAGAGTGATATTGATGATCATAAACAACAACAACAACACACAGTATCACCTGTTCTTCCCAGTGAAGGTGTGACAGTCACCTGAGGCCACACACCTGTGTTTTCCTCTGTGAGACAATCACAGCTCAATGATGACACTGCACTCGCTTCCCCCGAGGTGCCGCTCTAGTAACACACATCCTTCTCCCCGTATGTGTATGTTTGTGTGTGTATATGTGTGTGTGTGTGTGTGTGCGTTGGCATCCTCCACACAGATGCAGACGAGTGGGTGCGTCAGCGTCCGAGTGAGGCCGCAGAGGAACCCGCCCGGTGCCGGGAGACGCCGGCCGGGGAGGACGACAGCGACACGGACCTGACCTACGGAGAAGTGGAGCAACGACTGGACCTGCTGCAGCAGCACCTCAACAGGTTTGTGTTCACTGGCCACTGTTTTGGTACGTTGGTGTGAGGGCGCACAGACAGGCGAGATGTGGGGTCAAGGGTCAAATTTGTGAGATGATATCTAACGTCTGATGTATGTTAAGGATGCGTTTCAAATTTTCGTTTATTTTGTTTGCCAATGTCGTCCAGACACGTGGAATATGTCGGAAAAGGTTGGTATTTACCCTTTAATTGTTTGCACAGAGGAGCTGGTCAACTTTGATCCTCTTGATCCTCGAGATCTCATCATGTTGTCGTTGGAAGGGACATGATGAAAATCATCTGACGCTCTCAATGTTGGTATTCACTCCTTTTGAACGGGGAACTCCAGCCCCGCGCACACATCAAAGTGTTTGTTTACAAGCGGCGCTGCATATGACAAACAGTGGGATAAAGCGCTCAGTGTCTCCAGTGGGAGCTGAGTGACGTCTGATACATGTCCTCGAGTGATGTCACTGCAATTGGCAGCGGTGGTGGCGACAGACAGGCCCGAAGACGAGTTCATCTGGAGCTTACACTTCGGACCTGCAGGTGATACATGCACCTGAGCGTCCGGCGGTTTGCACTGTGTGTGATGATGAAGGAGCGTTGGGTCGTTAAAGTCTTTGAACTGTAAATCATGACTCGTGCATTTTAAGGAGGTGTGAAGCAAAACCAGCTCCTGATTTTAATCTCCAGTAAATGTATTTATAGGCCGGGAACTGACGTCTGAAGCACAAAGTGTGTTTATTTAGCGATGAGGCTCTTGACCTTTGGATAACAAGAGACACCTTCAGGATTATGTTTGCCTCCGATTCCCATAATAGTCTTTTTATTCCGCTTCAGCTCCGATGTAACAAAGTCATCTTTCACAGCTCGCCATGCAGCCCCTTGTGATTCCTGCTATAATTGGCTGGAAACTTTCAGAGCGATGTTGTAGGCCAGATACTGCGGCTGCGGCCGCGGCTGCAGCCAGCGGAGTGTGTGAGCGGCTTGTGTGAACCTCTGCTGCTGCGCCGGTTCGAGTGAGGTGGGGGCGGGGTCAGCGGGTGTGTATTTATAGCTCGTCGCCATGAGACGCAGGGGTCTTGACGTCATAATGTCAGGATGGATGACGGTGACGCTGCAGAGTTTTTGCTCAAATGTTTGTCAACAAGAGAACAGGCGAAGGGCGAGGAGTCTCTCTGCCAACATGGATGCCCTTGGTCTTCCTCACCTGAGCCAAAGTGTTTATTAAAGCTCATCATCCTGTTAAAGGATGGAATGAGGAGCCTGGCAGAGTGACCGGGAGGTTTCCCCATCCGCTCGCTCGCTTCACTCTTTCTTTGCTGCGACAGAGCGAGAGCAGATGATTCACCGGCTCAGACACTCAGGGCCGTGATGTAACCTGCCGCATTCAGCCATGATCACACACACACACACACACACACACACACACACACACAGAGCAGAGCAGATGTTTGGTATTTGAGTTTTTCCAGGAATGTATTCAAACCGTTTAATCTCACCTGCTACCGTTTCATATCAGAGATTACACACACATATTTTAAATTCCAGTTGATCACACTATAGTTCATATCGTACATTTATCAGGATCACAGTCCTCTGAAGCCTTCACATAGTACATTCAAACTTCTATTCCTTCAAATGATCTGCACTTGTTAGGCCCAAGTCTCCCTCCAGTGTTTAAATTTGGTACTGGCCATCTGTTGATCATCCTTTATTGATCATAATGGTTTGTAGTGCAGCATACAGCAGGTGACAATATTTTAGGAAAACATTGCATTTCCTTGAAATGCCTTCCTCAGGTTTCGTACAAATGTTTTCCGTGTTCTGTGTCAGACTGGAGTCCCAGATGACCTCGGACATCCAGGCCATCCTGCAGCTCCTCCAGAGACAGACCACCGCCGGGCCCCCGGCCTACAGCACCGTCACCTCCAGCCCCGAGTACCAGAGGCCGGCCGTCAGGGTCCAGCCCGTGTGTGTCATCCAGGCCGAGCTGAGCCTCGGCCCTGCTCCGCCTCCCCCACAGGTACGAAACATGGACACTGTGCTCTGCAGGTGAGCGGGCGGAAGAAAAGATAGAGTATTTGAGGTTTTAATGTGGTATTTGATGATGATGCTGCTACCGCTACTGTCAATGATGTAATAATAGTAATGATGAGAGAAAGAAAGAGAGAGAGAGACCGCTCTCTCCTGATTGGCTGACCTTTGGAAGCACTGAGTCCTGCCTCCACACCATGATACATGAGCAAGTAGAGGTGCGTCGTGCTTGGTGGGTGTGCTGAAGTCTGACACTGCCAGGTCCAGATTCCTGTAACTGTACGTCTGAGGGGATGTAATGTAACTGTGATGAGGCTTGAAGGGGGGAAAAAAAAACCTCTCTCTGCTGCTCCCTGCTGACAGATCACTGCAACATGCATTTTAAGAAGACGAATCATAGAACCGCTCTAACTCTCATATTCACACTGTCCCTCTGTCTCCCGCAGAGTCCAGGTCCAGACTCAACCCTGAACAAATCCAAAGAATCCTCCGCAGTCCTCCTGCACAAAGAGACTCTTCCAGACGGGAACTTTGTCGAACTGCTGGAGAACGACACGAACTCAGAGCAGAGACATGCGCTCAATGATGTGCACTCCCTCGATCGCCACCAGGAGCCACGCTTCCCGTCGGGCCGACAGGCCTCGTTACCCGACGTCCCCAGCAGCTCAGGAACGTTGGGACTCCACCGGCCAGTTTCGGACCCGGGGCTTCCAGGACAGTAGGCGTCGGCCCCGACACTGACTGAAGGTTCTTCTCTCCACTTTGACTCAGGGTCTCAGACAGAGAGTGAATATGCAAAGGAAAACAAACTGTAGACTTTCTTCCATTCCTTTTGGGAAAAACGCCCCCGTGCCCCCGACGCTCCGCCCTAACTCTCTGATTCAGATGTATAAATTCATTTATACAGAGATATTTATACACTATATTAATACCACCGTGTAAAGTCATCTTCATCTACCGTGTACATACACTACTTTAAATAGAACACTGCCAGCGACATGAGGCACCTGACGTGCTTTTTCTAACACAGATATGCATGTTTCAGTTCCTCATGTTTTATTTCTGTTGCATGATCCTCACACACACACACACACACACACACACACACACATCTCCGGCATGCTCACATACCTCTGTAGCTATCCACTCTCCTTTTCTATGACTCCACCCCCTTTTCACAGGGTCAAAAGCTACTTGAAAGTCTATCGATTCTACGCTCCAGCCTCGTCCGTTCCCAGCGGTCCCTGACGATTGACGCAGTTCCGAGCCCACAAAGAAATCAGTGTGTGTGTATCTCGTGTGCCGCTTGTGCACCGCATCACCACATGGACATCACTCCGCTTTCAGCTGACGACTCACAAACACAACAGAGTAGTAATAATCCTAAATGTGCGTAGAGTCCGTGAGGACAGGGCACAGCACAACCAGACTTCTGTCTGCCTCTGAGAGCAATAATGAAGAATCAGTGCAGGAACACGCATCCGTCTCCAACGCGTTTGACCCTCTCTTTTTTCTACAGATCGAGAAAAGAGCAGCTGTGTGTGACGGGATTCAGTCCCATCAAACAGCAAACTGTGCGAGTCGATGTTCAGGACACACTTTAACCACCTGCGTCATATCAGCGCAAATCACACACACGTACCACTTGTTTGGGACGCTGAGGTTCGAGGCAGGTTGGGGATTTCAATGAAGAGAAGCGATTTTAATTATTCGACTTTGATTTTTGATGTGGAACTGATGATTGTCACAGGTGAAAAAAATGCCCATTACAAATTAAGAGTGATGCTGAACATAAGCGTTTTAGTGAATACTCATTAAGCTGTTTGTACAAGTCTATAATTTGTCTCATAGATCATTAAGTCTTTAGAAGCTAACATTTTATTTGAATATTCATCTGAAAACCTTTTAAAATGTGTCATTTTCTGAACTGAGTTGAGTGGAATGTCGATTTCTGAGTTGAGCCACAGTTCACCTTCAACCTGCCTCGACATGAATATCCTTCACGTCAGTGAAATATTTCAACTTTGAGCTGGAGGGGAAATAAAAACCCTTATCTGTCCCACATGATACACTTTATGACTGCATGCTTTAGGTCTTCCATTATCTTAAATGTCCTGATCCTCTTCATCTGATTTAACACATGCAGCCGTCGATAGCCTTAGCTTTACTGGCCTTTATGAATCCAGTGCAGTAGGAACCTGCTTCTCCACCATCTCACATGTAAATGTATCCAAACATGAAACTGCATGAAGAAAATGAATTTAGGATTTTTATAGCCACACTGAAACCAACAGTGCGCACTGCATGGAGGCCGCACTCGTTATCGCAGGGTCTCAGTCGGACGTATTTTTCTAAGAAAAAAAATGTTTGATTTGCCGTTATTTTTCTATGTGACTTGGTTTTAAATGCCCCTGATATGAGCGGCGGCAGGAAGACGACGAATGCAATGCACAAAATGTAGCAAAGCGAGACTTTGAGCCGGGCCGTGGAGTTTAGGGAGTTGAGACGACTGATGTTGCACATTTAATTTCATATCATTCTCTGCAGTTTCCAATTGGACGTCGACGTGTGGAGACGAGCCCGAAACCCTGCGGCCTCTTTCAGAATAACATGTAGGAGCCATGAGAGCGTCTGTCAGAGGCGAGAGACACTGATCTGTCATCTCCTGCAGAACACGGGGTTCTTTCCTTTCCTTTCTTTTCCTTCTCGAGCACAACATGTAGAACAAAAGTTGCTAAAGCCTGAGTCGACACGTTTGGCGCCTGTAGAGTCGTCTTCTGAACTTTCATGGGATTCGCAAACTTTTGCACAGAGATAAGGAAAAAGAATAAAACCATATAAATGTCACTTTTTAAATCTAGTGCTGTTCACAGTTGTTTTTATGCATTTTTTAAATGTTTGCCACTGTATTTTATACAATGCAACACTTAACAGCTACTTTGAATGTTTTCGTTCTGAACTATATTTAAAGAAATGAAATATATTGTGTAAATAGACTTGAAGGGGGACGGGGTGCACACAATTGTATAAATGAATAAACAGAATGCATAATGATCAAAAAGTGTTTATTATGAGTAACAAAATGTGATATTTTCTACAAGTTTATGGAAAACCTCACTGCAAAAAACGAATAGTAATGAAAAAGTAGGTTTTATTCCTCTCTTTCACAGACAGCGCCTGCCAGTGCCCGAACTGTGCATCAACACAGTGATGCCCAGCCTTCACGCTTATGTCTGAGTGTGATGTCACAGTTTGGGATAAAGAGAGGAATAAAAATTTTAAAAAACATACAACGTAACAGGTGAAATCCTCAGTTTTAGTAATCACAGGTTTCAGTGTGGATCAGCTCACAGTCCCTTTGGCTTGTTAGAAACATCAGAATAACTAAATGAGTTTTACTGTTAAAATGAAATTTGCTGCACATACACACGTAAGCTGTTAGTGCTGCTACTCATTACCCATGATGCAGTTCTATGTAAATATTCATTTATGTGACTTTACATTCAAATTATAATGGCACAGGAGGTGTCTCACATCATACATTTAATACCAAGACACTTCTTTTACACTCCCTCTAATGTAGATATATACTCTGCATATATATATGTGTGTGTGTGTGTGTGTGTGTGTTTATGTGTGCACTCTTACTATAGCACTATGTTAAGCAATACAAGCGATTGTGTACGTTATAGAGGCCCCTCATTCGCTTCTACTGGCCTCCATTTGCATTCCTGTGAGCCGCCAATTGGTCCACGATGAGCCACCGCACTTAGATAGCCATTGTGCACTGGATGAACTGTAGACAAAGGAGGGGGGAGGTAAACCACTGGAGCTGGACAGGAAATATCTGACAATCCAAACTGCAGCTACAGGAAGCAACTGTAAATCATGTCAGGGTGTGTCTTAGACATTTAAACTAAACTTCCGTTATTTAACTGAGGTGATACCTGCGTTAATACATGTAAACGTGAGACTCACGTCATCATATTGGAAGGTGACGGTTCCCTGCTGCATGTTGTCTCTCCTCCTGAAGTTGTCTGGAACAGGAAGAGGAAGAGATTTCAACAAGTCTGATTTCTCAACAGCTTGTGACAGACCGAGCTGAGCAGATAGCCCTCCGCCCAAATCCTGGTTGCCCTGGTTACCTGAGAGAGCTCGCAGTTTGACGCAGCAGGCGACGTAGTCGTCAAAGTAGATTCTGCCGTTTTTGCTGTAGCGCTTGAGGATGGCGTTGATGGCTTGAGGGCTGATGCGGTAGCCTGAGAGAGAGCGAGAGAGAGAGAGAGAGAGAGAGAATTTAATATGGATCTAATCAGGATTTCACAGAATAATGTTTTCCTCTGTTGAGCCGTGAATGATGAAGAATCAACGCCATCAGCAGTTTGTTCCTCATTGTTCCACTGAGATCACAAAGCGCAACGAGACGCTTCACACCCATCAGAGCAGATTAAAGCCTCACCCACTTCTGTTAGGAGTCATTAAGTGCCATTAAACTTTCCATTGAATGTGTTATCAGCCAGAGCCACTAATGAAAACCCATCATGTTTAGTTACAGACGCTCACCCATGGAGTTGATGGCCTGAGACATCTCATTGGGTTCGATACTTCCGCTCCGGTCCTGGTCCACCATCATGAAGTTCTGCTTCCAGCCGTTGAGAGCCATGAACAGCTCCTTGAACTCGTTGAAGCCCATTTTGCCGGTGTGGTCTTTCTAAGGTCAGTCAAGTTAAGGTTGTAATACCTGGATATCACCAGCAGGATGTGCTAATGTAAGAAGGCGCAGCTGGTTAAACCTGGTCAGAGGTTGAGCCACACCTTCTCATTACATAGTTCAGAGCTGAGTATGAATGGAAAGGTCAGAGTGGAGGGTGGAGACAGGCATTTCAATCTGAGCTGTGTTTTCCCTCTGACGCTGACGTCAACATGAACAAAGGATACGTCAAGCATGGCGATCATGATCCTGCAGGTGTCCAGGCTGAAAGCTGTGGAAATATAGATTTAGCTTAAGGGACATGAAATCACAGTTCAGTATGTTGTAGTGAACGTGTGGTGTGAACAAAAATGTATGTTTGGACATTAAGATAAGAGCGAAATAGTTTGATATTGAAGGAATTTAGAAGAAAGTAGCTGCAGAGGCTCTTATCATCCGTTCCCTCACATTCACACAACCTGAAGTCAGACGAGTTTTTCAATATTTGTGGAAAAACTCAGAAGTAGTCAAACCTGCTCACTATGAATTAACTGCTGCAGGTTCTATAAGGGTGGGGCAGTTACACAGCAGAGGGGCAACAGTGAAACTGTAGCATCAGAAGATTCAGGGGAGCTGCTGTTTACCTCTGAAGCTCTATTAATACAAACCTTGTGTGTGTGTGTGTGTGTGTGTGTGTGTGTGTGTGTGTGTGTGTGTGTGTGTGTGTGTGTGTGTGTGTGTGTGTGTGTGTGTGTGTGTGTGAGAGAGAGAGAGAAGTGAACTTACGTGTGTAATTGCCAGTGAAACCCGCCTGAGTCAGACACCTCTGGAGTTCCTCTGCGTCGACCTCCCCATCCTGCACACAACAGGAAGTAAGATTCGTTCATGTGCATCAAGTCGTCATCATCATCACTTCACAGTTACCTGGCCGGCGATGGCGGTGAAGTAACCCCACATTGGATCGTTAGCAGGCATTTGTTGAGCGCCAAACTGGTTCGAGTAGCCTCCTCCGTAAGGGGGGTATCCACCTTGGGGTGGTGCGCCTCCCATGTGCCCTCCCATCTGTCCAGGCATGGGACCCCCCATGGGGGCCCCTGGCATTCCATGTGGTGGCATCCCCTGCCCTGGCATGCCTGGCATTGGAGCCCCATACTGAGGTGAGAGAACAGAGTTGGGTGTCACAGGAAGTTGATCAAAGGTGATGCTTCCTGTCTTTTGCTTATCAGGTCAACAAACTCAACAAGGCATGATGGGTAGTTATTGCAACATGCAGTCCTGCCCTAAGGCTTTAAGCAGACCTGCTCATTAAAGGGGCAGGATGCATACTTTTGTTGCAACTCTTATCATTTTATCACACGAGTCTCAACCTGTGAATCGAACGTTGACCTTTAACTTGACCAATAAAATACCATGAGGGTATAATTTTCTATTACAGTTATATCTTGCAATAATGTGTGTGTGTGTGTGTGTGTGTGTGTGTGTGTGTGTGTGTGTGTGTGTGTGTGTGTGTGTGTGTGTGTGTGTGTGTGTGTGTGTGTGTGTGTACTGACATTATGAATGTGTATTAATTCACACAATTAAAATAAGAGCTCACACACCATTCTATGTTTTGACACTCGCCTTATATGTCATATGTCATTAGATTGACAGGTGAGGTACACAAAAGTTTAGTTAATTTGACATATTTCCCACAGGCTACATGTAGCTACTACCGAACCTCGGGAGAGACGTAACCTCAGTAAATATTCATTTATATCACTGTAATCTATGTGACGTCAGTTTGTGCTGGTTTAAGATTCCAATTACAATAGAAACAACAAAACTGTTCATGCGGATCGTTTCCTTTCTGAAGTAAAAGCAGAGACTCCACCTCCTCTACTACTCAATTACCGGACTAAGGAGCATTTCCGCCCCTCTTCTGTTGATCGCAGGAAGAAAAGCAGTAGCGTTGGATGTAACATTGGTATTGATAGTATTATATCTACTCACCCCACCGTATCCTGGGTAAGCCATTTAAAAAAATGACAGCAAACAAAATGGGGCAAAGTTGTGTTCCTGGACTGGACGGTACACTGTGTAACAGCCACTGCGACTTCCTGTAAGTCCAGTCTGGTTTTGCGTCATTTCCGGGGAAAAAACGTGTGAACAATGACTGTGGTTACACTTATTATACATTTATACATAATAGCAAACATCATGTTCTATAACAATTCTCTTGATTGTATTTTTTATTAATTGTCAGGAAAAGTCAATGGGTCTAAAGCAGCTTCTCGCGAGATTTCATCATTTGGGTTGCCAAATATAGGTGGAACATAATGGAAAACTTTCCCATGGTAGCATGGGTATAAAATGACAATTCACTCAGGTGTTTACATGCTAATGAAAAAAATGTGGTTGTTTTCTGTGTTCAATTTCTGTGCATACTAGAAATTATGATGCACACGCAGCTATCGCACGAGAACAGATGATATCGGGGGTGGCTATGGACAAACCTGGCAACCCAACATTCTTCCTGCCTCCACTAGTCCGCGTGTGAATTAGTGGAGCAGCACAGACGCAGCGTGGAGAGGGAAAACGTTACCGCTCCCTACGCTGAGACTATATAAAATACTTAACAACAAAATAACAGAGCAGCTGCTACAATGCTCGTGTTATTTGAAACCGCCGCGGGATACGCGATCTTTAAGGTTCGTGTTTTCATTCTTGATCTTTAAAGTTGATTGCACGCTGTTGCTACCGAAGCTACCACATGTTAGCTTAGTTGCTAGTTACCGCACGTGAGCCCATTCAGATATTAACTGTGTCTGTTCATAACATAGTGAGTCAAATTAAAGCCCAGTATGTGTTCAGGTCTGTCAATTTGCTTATTTACGCTACTTTGGGTTATAATGTTTGCTGATGCGCAGGTTAGCATTGGAGTTAGCATTCTTGTGGGCCGTGGAACCACGTGTACACACAGAGTAACTTCAGTGACCGACTTCTCCTTTCTCTGTTCAGCATGTACACACTGAACCAAGACTCTTACTCGTTAATGTTATTGTGAAAAGATCATACTTTTAATGTTTGAACTTTCATTGTCATTCAAGGTCCTCGATGAATCCAAACTGCAGCAGGTTGACAGTCTGTTCAAGGAGTTTGAAACTCCTGAAAAGGCAAATAAAGTGTAAGTAGCTGCATTTACAGTATTTCAGATGCAGCCATTCAGTTGTCATTGCAAGATTAGGAGGTGTAAACAATTCATCCTTAATGTTGTTTATCTTCCACCAGTGTGAAGCTAAAGTACTTTGAGAAGTTCCAGGACACAACCGAGGCCTTAGCAGGTAAAATCCAGTCATGTGTGATGCACTGATCACATGTGAGCATGAGATCTGTGGTCTGTGATGTAGTAATGTGACTGATGAACACATGAGGAGTATCACAGTATTCGTCACTACCACTGAGACCACACTTTCTCTTCATCATTAATATTGATGCTATCAACTGGGATTTTTCAAAATCATAACACATATCTCCTACAAGGGGCAGGACATGCATAATTCACTAAAATACACACAGTAAATACTGTTCTTACTCCTCAGCTGCCACTGCCATGGTGGAGGGGAAAATTGGCAAAAGTTTAAAGAAAGTCTTAAAGAAGGTGGTGGCGAAGGAGGCACACGAGCAGCTGGCAATCAGCGATGCTAAACTGGGTGGAGTCATCAAAGTAAGTGACCGGCTCATTGTCTGACGTATCGTCTGCAGGAGTTGTGTCTCTGACAGGTTGTGATTTGTAGGAAAAGCTGGACCTGAGCTGTGTCCACAACACTGCTGTGGCTGAACTCATGAGATGCATCAGGAGCCAGATGGAAAGTCTCATCACTGGACTTCCTCCCAAAGAGATCAGCGCCATGTCTCTGGGACTAGCGCACAGGTTTGTCCTCTAGGTGGCGCTGCATGGCATGATGATGCCTGTGATTACACTCGTTGCTGTCTGAGAACCCTGTAGATCCATATCAGCATTTCGTCACTACCACTGAGGCACAACCATCACTGTCATGTAGAGCAGCTTTACAGTGTTATTGTGTGAACTGACTCATGTTTTTCTCTGTTTGCAGTTTGTCTCGATACAAGTTGAAGTTCAGTCCAGACAAAGTGGACACTATGATTGTTCAGGCCATATGTGAGTTATGCAAACTTTCACATCATCTGAGACTTGATGTCTTGAAAGTAAGGGATGATTATGGGACTTTTTTTTTCTTTCAGCTCTTCTGGACGACCTGGACAAAGAGCTGAACAACTACATCATGCGCTGCAGAGAGTGGTACGGCTGGCACTTCCCCGAGCTGGGGAAGGTCGTCACTGACAACCTGGCATACTGCAAGACTGTTCGCAAGATCGGTAAAAATAACCAGAGACACTCGTGAGATAATTACAACAATTAATAATGCACCAATTTAACAATGCAACTCGCATGATGTCATCATTCGTGGTGTCTGCAGGCGATCGTACGAACGTAGCATCCAGCGACCTGTCCGACCTTCTCCCTGAGGAAATTGAGGCAGAGGTCAAACTGGCGGCTGAGATCTCCATGGGAACAGAAGTGTCGGAGCAGGACATCGGCAACATCAGTCACCTGTGTGATCAGGTGAGTGTTTTCTATCTTTACGTGTCAAGTTAGACTGACAGTGCTGATGATGATGACAGTTGTCAATCCCCTGAAACAATCCCGTGTGGGTTTTCAGTCACTACCTCATCTGAACTGTCACATAACACAACTCCCACTTACTATAGGAAGTACCTGTATTCATTCTCTTTATCTACCTGCTGACACCTGCGATACGTCCTCTCCCAGGTGATTGAGATCACAGAATACCGTGCTCAGCTGTACGACTACCTCAAGAACCGTATGATGGCCATCGCCCCCAACCTGACTGTGATGGTGGGTGAGCTGGTCGGCGCCCGTCTCATCTCACATGCCGGTGAGTCACTGACGAGCATCTGCGTGTAAATCAAACAAGCAGTGATGATAACGACACATGTCACAATCCAGAGAACAGCTGATGGTTTTAAGTCACTACCTCATCTGAGCTTGTGTTCAGAAGTTCGATGTGCAGGAACAGATGAGAACATCGGAGGTCACACGTCTCTTTGTTTCCAAGGTTCCCTCTTGAATCTGGCTAAGCATCCTGCATCCACTGTGCAGATCCTGGGGGCAGAGAAGGCTCTATTCAGAGCCCTGAAGACCCGCAAAGACACGCCAAAGTATGGTCTCATATACCACGCCTCTCTAGTGGGCCAGACCACCGCCAAGAACAAGGGCAAGGTGAGTCAACCCATCACCCTCAGTGTGAAAGAGGCATAACTGAGGATTTGTGGACTTGATCTCATAATGAGTGATGGAACTTTGTGTGAGCAGATCTCCAGGATGCTGGCAGCCAAAGCATCTCTGGCCATTCGTTACGATGCTCTGGGAGAGGACACCAATGCAGAGATGGGAATAGAGAACCGAGCCAAGCTGGAAGCCAGGCTGCGGCAGCTGGAGGAGAAAGGAGTGAGTGTGATTAATACTTTCTTTTTTATTGTATGTGTAGTTTTTATTTATTTATTTTTCTCTGATCTTATCTTTTTCTTTCAGATCCGCAGAATCAGTGGAACAGGCAAAGCGATGGCAAAGGCAGACAAGTACCAGCACAAGAGGTGATTAGTCACAAAAGCTTCATATCCCAACATTAAATTCCGTCTTTCCACTTGTTAATATGCTAATTACTCCTATTTTTCTTCCTCTGCAGTGAGGTCAAACTTTATGATCCATCTGGCGACTCCACAATTCCCTCAACCTCAAAGAAGCGAAAGTTTGAGGAGGTAGAGGAAGAGGACGACGCGGAGCCGGAAACACCTGTCGCCAAACCCAAAAAGCCCAAAAAGGAGCCAGTGGCTGAAGGTTGGTGAACGTAGAGTTAACATCGATGCTGTGGCTCAACCTTCTGGGATGGGTTTTAACTTGTGTCTGTTTTTTAAATTACTTCAAATTAGTAGAAGAAGAAGAAATGGAGTCGGCCACAGCGACGGAGACCCCCAAGAAAAAGAAGAAGAAGAAGAAGGACAAGAAAGAAACGGAAGCAGTGGAACCAAAGGAGGAGGAGCAGGAGGAAGAGGAGGTGGCACCAGCAGCAGAGGTGAAAACATGAATTTAAGGTTTCGCATGTTTTTCATTGTCATTTGTCATCAATTGTTTAAGTAACCATCGACGTTCCTTGTTTTTCCAGACGACAGAAAAGAAGAAAAAGAAGAAGAAAAAGAAAGTAAAGGAGGAGGAGGAAGACGATAACTGAACTGATGAGTGTGTGTACATATGTTCTGTTTTAGTTTTATGCCATTTTAGTTGAGTGTTTTATATTCTGCTAAATCACTTGTTTAATGCCATCAGAAAGACTTAATGTTGTTGGGTTAATTTTTATATCCGAGTTAAACATGGAACAAATTTGTGACCTTACGAAATGAAAAACTATTTTTATATGTTCAAAAAAGGCTGCATCCTTTGCTTTGTGAACACATCTGTATCGGAACTGATTTTTCAAATTTAACTCGGAGCATTATGCTAAAAGATGAGTCTGTTTTCTTGCATCAAAACTTTTTTTTAAGTGGATGATTTAAAATGTCTGTCCTGGTGAAATAAACACCTTACTGTCACTTTATGGATTGGTTTATTACTACAGCAAACTACTAGATGGCGATAAATACACATCCATGCTTTGTTCATGACCATGATAAAGAAAATGTGGTTTATGAGTCAAGCACAAAAAAATCTGTCTTAACATGGACAAAGAAAAATATGAACATTATAATATACAAAATATAATACACCGAAAGCTAATAACTCATTTAAAACCGATTAAAACAACATAGTGCGTCCCTCACCGCAGAGGTAGGCCAGGAAATGACATGCTGATGATTCCTGGTCAAGCCAATGAATGAGCTGCTGTCAGCTGTGGGCCGAGAGAAGATAAGAAGCATCCTGATGGCCGGGAGCAGATGGCCACCACTGCTGATTCACCAACTGGAGTGTTGTGGTTAAAATAGTCAAGGGAGGGTCACAATTTTACACTATATATCATAAACAGTAGGATTTGTGAACAGGTCGGGTATCAGGGGCACGAGTGCTTATGGTTAGTCTTAATAAATATATATATGGACATATCATGAACCTAGAAACACTGGTGTAAAGTGTGAAACCAGGGTCCAGTGGGCTACCAGGGGCATTAGTACACAATGTCATGTCATTTCTCTAAATCACTAAAGTGATTTTTTACAAAGTGAAATGTGCCCTTCGCCTTCAACCTGGGAATGGTTCAAATAAACGATGCTGGGTAATGTCATCTGGAAGATAGTGTAATTATTGGGTATTTCTTTAATTCGTTTATTTGATTTATCATTTCACTGTTTAAAAATGGAAGCAAATGCTGGTGCGATGCTGCCATTATCACTGGCAGGCGTTACTTGAGGAGCGCCGATCCCTTTGATCCTCTTCATCTGCGCTCGGCTGAAGTGCCTGGCTCAGTCCCACATGGTGAGCTGCGCGTCAGGCTGCTCAGTCTCTAGGAAGCGGATTAAATTAAGTTTTATTCGAGAAACAAACACACAGGGGCCAGAATGTCGCAGCTACAGGCGAGGTTCTTCACACGGGATGAGAGGTGAGATCCGAATCCTTTCAATAAACACACGACTGAGGTAATCACAGGAGCTGCTAGCATGGAGGCTAACTCGGTGGTGACATGTATTTAACTGAGTATTCGGAGCAGAAACATGGAGTATAGCCCCTAACCCCCTTCCACATTCACACAACAGCTAGCTGCTAATGTTTTTAGTGCGTTTACCTCGAAAGCTATAGCCAGTAAGCCTAGCATGCCGTCCTCATGTTAGCACTCTGTGCTGAATGATTCCACAGTATACATGTCAATGTTTGACTGACCCCTCTCCCTCTGTGTTCAGGTATTCAGTGGATGATGTTCCCTTCTCCATCCCAGCTGCCTCGGAGGTGGAAGACCTCAGCAATGTCATCAACAAGCTGCTCATGGCTAAAAATGGTAATGCATATGTGTGTGTATATATAAGTGTGTATATATCACCATTACAGGCTGTAAGATTGTAACTGACTGATTTTATGGTCATAGGTGAAGATGTTTCAACCATTTACCTTCGCATCCGTTTTATAATATTGAAAATACTAATATTCTCTTATTTCCACAGCGTCACACACCACAGTGGATTTTGACTTCCTGGTCAGGGGTCAGTTCCTGCGGACGTCGCTGTCCTTCCACATGGACACAGAAGGCATATCCACGGTACCACCTGCCTCACTGATGGACTGTGTGCTCAATTCGAACGTAAACGTCCAAATAGAAACTTTAACAATGTGTGTTTATATCAGGAAGAAGTGGTGGAGATTGAGTACGTGGAGCGGATCACTGCTCCAGAGCCTGAGGAGTGTATCATGCATGATGACTGGATTAGCTCCCTGGATGCAGATGCTGAGTGGTGAGATGACGGGACGTTATTAAAACAGCATGTGTTTGCGTTTCATTATGAGCTCTGGATCCACTACAGTCCCTTTTGTGTTCATGCAGGATCCTAACGGGCTCATATGATAAGACGGCCAGGATCTGGTCAGTAGATGGCAAGGCCATGACAACGGTGGCAGGACACGCAGATGTAGTCAAAGATGTAGCCTGGGTGAAAAGAGGTGAGCAGGGTGTCATTAAAGACATTCATGTCAGTGATCAGAATGTTCTCTTGAAGGTTCTGCGTGGATGTTCTCTTCACAGACGGTTTGACCTCTCTGCTTCTCACGGCCTCTATGGACCAAACCATCCTGATGTGGGAGTGGAACTCTGAGAGGAACAAGGTGAAAGCCAGACACTGCTGTCGCGGACACACGGGGAGCGTTGACACGGTGGCCACAGACCCCACTGCCTCACGGGTAAAAGGAGTAAATGTAGGAATAATGCAAGTGTAAAAATGAGCTTTAATTCATGTGTCAAATGTCTGCTGTTTCATCTCAGTTCTGCAGCGGCTCCTGGGACAAAATGTTAAAAATCTGGTCAGCAGGTGCGTACCTATAATGATGGAATGATTCCTGAATGTCATTTAGCAAAAGGCACATGTCCATGTGACCGCTTCCTCCTGTGGTGTCAGTTCCCACGGACGATGCAGATGAGGTGGAGGAACCAGCTGACAGACCGAGGAAGAAGCAGAAGACTCAGCAGCTGGGCCTGACCAGAGTGAGTGCATGTTCAAATCATCATACATGTGAAATTGTGTGTTGAAATCCACATGTGAAGGGAAATCCTGACTTTCTGTTCTCACACTGACAAAGACGCCCTTGATGACGTTGTCTGGACACAATGAGGCCGTGTCCTCTGTCCTCTGGTGTGACAGCGAGGAGGTTTGCAGTGCATCATGGGACCACACCATTAGAGTGTGGGACGCGGAGACTGGAGGGATGAAGACGACGTTGGTGAGACACTGCAGCGTACACAAATGCTCGGCTCAGTTTATCTTAATACTCTAACACCTCTCTTTGCTCTTCACAGACGGGCAGTAAAGTGTTTAACTGCATTTCCTACTCGCCGCTGTGTCGGCGCCTGGCATCAGGCAGCACTGACAGACACATCAGACTGTGGGACCCTCGCACCAAAGGTACCACTCTCAGACGCCTTACGATCATTTTCTCGGCATCTCATAAAAATAGATAAATAAAGAATAAAAAACTGTGTGTTCTGTCCAGACGGGTCGCTGGTGCTGCTGTCGCTGACCTCCCACACAGGCTGGGTCACCGCTGTGAAGTGGGCGCCTTCACACGAGCACCAGCTGGTCTCAGGCTCCCTCGACAACCTGGTCAAACTATGGGACACCAGAAGGTTTGCACAGCTCATTACTTACTTTAGTCTTTGCCTTTGGGTCACACAGTTCACACGTTGTTGTTGTTGTTGTTCAGTTGTAAGGCACCTCTGTATGACCTGGCAGCCCACGAGGACAAAGTGTTTTGTGTGGATTGGACGGAAAGTGGGGTGAG
Organism: Chascanopsetta lugubris; assembly: GCA_016785325.1. Lineage (NCBI taxonomy): Eukaryota > Metazoa > Chordata > Actinopteri > Pleuronectiformes > Bothidae > Chascanopsetta > Chascanopsetta lugubris. The sequence goes on along the minus strand of JAFBJT010110769.1, from coordinate 96,523 downwards.
ACACGGCATCAGCACCTGTTCATATATAATAATTCCAACACCACACGATTGCATGAAACCAACCTTCTGTCTTTCCTGTTTCCAGCTGATGCTGAGTGGAGGAGCAGATAACAAACTGTACACCTACAAATACACAGCCTGTCAGACAGACGCAGGGGCGTAGATCAGAGGCGTCACCACAGATGTACAGGACACAGAATACACGGACACACACACACACACTCAGCCATTTTTCTCCGTTTGGGTAGTTTAACCTCCATTTGTGTTTTTACATATATTTACTCTAATTTCCCTGTAACCCAGGAAATACATAAAGGAACTTCCTTTCTTGAAGTGTTGTTGTGGCTTAAATGGTGTGATGATGTCATGTCAAATGCAGTTGTTTTGAAGATAAATGGATATTAAGTGATCCCAGAGGAAATGGAGGTAGCTTCAAACACATCCTGGCATGTGAGCGTACTCGTGTATGTATCTGTGTGGTTGGAAATATGATGGACATGAAATGTTCAATATTATCAATGGTACTCAAAACATGATGTGACCGAATGTGCAGTTTAAACCATTAAATGTTTCAAATTATAATGCAGTGCAAATAACTAGAAAAACCTTTTATTATTTTGTAAAATATTGACATTTTAGAGGGAGCTTGGTTGCTTACGGGCCTTTGCTAATCACCGACGATACACGCATCTGGACGAGCTTTGGTGTCATCGGCACAACAGCGACACCCCACGTCCAAACGCCGCCTACTTTGCATATCCTGTTCACATGAGTCAGAGGATGGTGCTGGCTTTCTGGAGAGGAGGTTAGCCGACCTGCGCTACACAGATGCTGGGACTGCTGCGGTTCTACTGAGTACAAGGGCAAATAAAAAGGTACATTCTAATTGTATTGAATAATGTAGTAATTGGCCAAACGGGCTGTGTCGTGTGAAATGTTAACAAGGGGTTAGCTTGCGTGGCTGAGGCTGTTGAGCTAATGGCTAAACTGCAGCTAGCAAACGAGCTACTTTTCGTTTTCTTGCAGGCTTTCTCTATTATGTCAGCTTGTTTTAATATTTGGTTTTTACATCTATTGATAAATGATAGATTGTGACGTGTTTTCCATCTCTCAGTGTGTTATTACTGGTGTTGAACACCTGCTCCCTAACCAGATGGTCCCTGCTCCTGGAACCTTTATTCGATTATTAGCCCCCGTTGTTTTAGCCTGAAGCTACAGTACCCAGCTCCATAGATAACCCGAGATAAACGCACATAACACGAGTGTAACAGCTGTCAGATTGTGCTGCTGCAAGTGGTGGTGGTGGGTTTTTTAGTCCCAATTAAAATCAACTGGGGGAAACCACCAGAAGTAATGCAGTATTAGTTAAAGAAGTTTGTTTACGTACACTTTTTGGGAAAAAAAGGAAGTTCGCAAACCATGTTCAATTTACAGTAGCACAGAATGGAACAAATAGACACCATTTGACTTTTAATGGGTTCTACTTAGCCAGTTAAGCCAGCTAAGACGCCATTTTTAGGAGCTACGTTAAAGCTGTATGATTTGTATTTATGAATAGCAGTTTATTCAGTATCCAAAGTCACAATAAGGGATTTTCCCTTTAAACAAGACTTGATTAATTATTTTATATCCACTGGAATTAAGCTACAATGGGATTGCGTGATATCTAGTGGTGAAATTGCATATTGCAAGTGACCTCACCTGTCTCAAGTATGGAGGAGAATCAGTGGTGGTGTTTATGAATGATACAATAATATAATAATGGAGCAACAAGGACATGCTCTCACAATAAATATAAAGGGGTAGATCGAGGGTAATTAAAACAATAATCAATACATAGTAGTGATTATACACAAATTCCGTTTCTGGTATTGACATTGCTTTTTTTTTAATTAAATTATGTAATCCTCATGAAGCTCAAACAAAACATGCAAGTAGATAGATTTATTTATTTAGAAAATAATGTTTTTCTAAATCAATAATAAATATGTTTTTTTTTACTGTTTTCTGCCTCTTTTCTTTCTTTTGTTTAATGTGTCTAAGAGCTTGTAATCTCTACCTGCAATGTCTTAATTAAAAAAAAAAGAATACTACCTCCTCAAAGAAGACGTATTTATGATAATATGTTCTTCATTTTCATGTTCATTTATCTTATCAAATAAAGTCTACAAAGCCTCACACCAAGATGTTATTCCACATGTAATAGTTATTTAATCCTTTCAATCTCCTTTTCCTTACAGGACAGAATACAGCACATATTCAACAATGGATGGGTATGTGTGAATTCCATATTGAACTTTACTGTTATGGTCTAAAACAAGTGGTACATCATTGAGGCTGCTGAAAGAACCGGTGCTGTATGTTGCAGATTTGCAGGGGACATGCTGAGTGGAGGCCGGTCTCTTTTGAGCGAGGACAGCTCAGTGATGGCCCGCATGCAGAAGAAGTTCTGGAAAACCAAGCAGGTCTTCATCAAAGCCACTGGCAAGAAGGAGGACGAGTATGTGGTGGCGTCTGACGCTGACCTGGATGCCAAGCTGGAGGTAGTAGAGGAAGAGTTTTAAGGCTTAGTTTTCCATACGTGAGCATTTTCTCCTCTGAACAATGTGGCCATTGTTTACGGAGCCATTTTCTTACAGGTGCAATCAGACGTGAAATGTCTCACACTGTGTGACAGCTGTGAGAATGATGTCGGCAGGGTGCATCGTGTCCCTCTGCCTCTTTTAGTCCTTCGTCGTCAGCAGTAAATGATAGTGGACGACACCTGGCTGGCATTTAGCAGTGGCAGGCAGTCTGGCCGTTTGGGCCTGTGTGACGAAGATGTGATAATGTTTCACTGAGAGGCTTTTGTTTGCTCTGGAACAAGATCAGGCCTCTTATATCATGCAAGTCCATGTCCCTGTGAGACAGAAACAGAATGAGAAACCCAGGGCCCCCAGCCCTTTCCGCTTTTCTGCTTTTCGTCTATCGCCAGGTCAGATCAGATTCTTGGCTTTGGCATATTTAAAGATTTCATTCAGTGGCTTTGCCTTTCAGCCTCTTGAATGAAACATCGGATTTGATTTAGTCAGTATTTGATTCAAAGATTAGGACCAAGTTGAAAGGCATATTTTCATACCTTGAATCAGTGTCTTCTTCTTGAGATTTAATGCTCATTGATGCTCAGAAAGATTAAACAAGGTGCGTTTCGCTGTTGCTGCTGTGACATAGTGTGCAACCTGCAGAGACACACTGAAAGTATGTTTATTTTAGAGTTAATCAGTAACTCTACATCTTGTCCTCCCTGCTCTCTAATGCTGCACAGCCCCTTTTCTTGCAGAATGTTTATAATGAAATGTTTTTTTTAGTATTTAATGAAGCAGAAGGACAAATATCAGTTTACAAGTGTAGTTAAAATGAGAAAGTGAATACTAACCATTCGCTGTTTGCCTCCACAGTTCTTCCGTTCGATTCAGTGCACATGCACAGAGCTGCTGAAGGTGATCGAGAGGTACCAGCACAGGATAACACGTGAGTGACCGCCTCAGCTATTTATTATTTATTTCTGTAGTTATTCATTTTTCCTGTCATTGATGTATGATGTCCTTCCCTGTTTCACAGATCTGTCTCAAGAGGAGAACGAGCTCGGCCTGTTTTTGCGCTTCCAGGCTGAGCACGACCAAACCAAGGCGGGCAAAATGATGGATGCCACCAGCAAGGCCCTGTGCGCGTCCGCCAAGCAGAGGTCAGCAGCTGCAGCAGGAAATTATCATATGAATAAAAACAACATCGACTCCATTACAGATCATTTAAAACTTTCTAGCGCTCCATCTTTTTTTTAACATTTTTTTTAAAGAATGGCTCTTTGCCCGTCACTGCAACGATTGCACCAGGAAGTGGAGACATTCCGGCGCCGCGCCATCGCCGACACACTGCTGACAGTCACTCGTATGGAGAAATCCCGCACAGAGTACAGAGGAGCTCTGCTCTGGATGAAAGACATTTCCCAAGAACTGGACCCGGACACCTACAAACAGCTGGAGAAGTTCCGTAAGGTCAGAGGAAGCTCTCTCTAATCAGGAGATAGTGAACTCCCTCTCGAATGAGGTCATATCCTGTTTTGTGTCTGTTTATTTTCTCTCGTCAGGTCCAAGCCCAGGTGCGCGGGTCGAAGAGCCAGTTTGAGAAGCTGAAGAATGACGTGTGTCAGAAGGTGGACATGCTGGGTGCGAGCCGCTGCAACATGCTCTCCCACTCTCTGTGTACTTACCAGGTATGTTTAGTAGTAATGATAATACTGAAACATGTCACGTGGGGGAACAATGAGTTGATCCTGCTGTCTTGTCTTCTCATGACAGACCACTCTGCTGCACTTCTGGGAGAAGACTGCCCACTCCATGTCCGAAATCCACAAGGCCTTCCAAGGACACGTCCCCTACCAGTTTACCACGCTCAAGGTAGATCAAAGGAAAGAGATTGATGAGAGATGTGTACGTCTGCTCATGAGCAGCATGTTTACTTCCTGCAGGAACTGCGAGATCCTCTGGAGCAAATTGCAGACTTTGAAAAAGAGCTATATGAAGTGAAAAAGGACCCACCAAGCAACATAGACAGGTGAGAACCATAGACTGTATTTATGGCTGCTTGACTCTCACCTAGACCACGGTCACCAACCTTCAAGGTACAGAGTAACCCCAAGGGCAGCAGTTTGATACACACCTCTAAAACTCTAAAACAAAATTGCACTGTTTAACTTTAATGAGAAGAAAGAATCATAAAGAATCATTAACAGCGATTTAACAATGTTGGAAATTCTTGTTTCATTTTCAAATGATCACTCCTGCAACATTTCATAGGAAATCACCATGTTTCATTTTTACCAGCCACTAACAATTTGTAACTAATCATAAACCATGCAACATGTTTGCACGAGTTATCGGATGTGTAACATTTAAAAAAAATCAACTCTTGGTTTTATCTTATCTCAATCTAATCACCAAATCTTCAACACCTTCATTGAATCTGTTTTACTTTATGAACATATTTGTCCCAATGTTTCAGTAAAAATAAACAGGTGGTGGTTTAAGGTGCAGTGTGTAAGATTTGGTGATATCTAGAGGTGAAATTGCATTTTGAATCCATCACCTCACACTTACCCTTCTGAGCATGCAGGAGAACCTATGGTAGACTTCAGTTGTCATTAATACTCAGAAGATGTCCAGTATGTCCACTCTGGGCTACTGTAGAAACATGGCGGCCTCATAGAGAGGACCCGCTCCTCTTGTAAACATTAATGGGCTCATTTAACAGTAATGGAACATTTTTTAGGTGATTATATATTCATTCAAATGTCTGTCTGTAATTGTTTGTTAATGTTTTAGTAATGTTTATAATAAGTGAGAAAAATGACCGAAATCTTACACACAGCACCTTTAATGAAATACAAAAACGTATCAACTCCAGCAGAATGTAACTTTGCAATGGCAGTGGCATGTCACCACCGACAACATCTGGTATCTCTATGTGTCTTAGTTAGTGTGAAGCCTGGCATTGCTGCTGTTCACCCGTGAACTGAGATCTGGGCTGTAGCTTCACGCTGTAACTCTGAGGGAGTCTATGTGCATCAGTGAGGCGTGTCCTGCTCTTTTTTAAACAAACTAAAACACCTGTGTGATTTATCGTATTTACACGTAAACATGTCATTTCTGTCTCTTCCGCTCTCTGTATCCACGGAAGAGTCTCGATGCGCGCACATACACAGACAGAGCGCGCTCGTTCACGTGAACACTGAGAGCGCGCATCGGAAAATTGCAGTTCAGTTGTGATAATGTCCAGCGTTTCCTCTACCATTCTATTCTTTTCCCCCACCATAATGGCAAGTTATATACATTTAATTAATTTTCTATATCGCGCCACTGTCAAAACAGATGTAATTTAAGGTTACCTTTCATATAGAGCGGATCCACTCCTTATTCTTTTATTAAACAAAGTAAAAAAACGTAGGTTATTTATCTCATTTACATGTCTTTAGTCTGTCTTAGTTTCTCTCTTTCACACAGCAGAGTACACACACTCACACACACACACACACACACACACACACACACACACACACACACACACGAGCGCACTCTCACGAGCGAACAGAGAACACGAAAATAATTAACTTCCGTTCTGATGATGACTGTTGTCATTAAAAGAAACTCATCATGACCACAATTCCTCAAAGTGATTGTTACAGTGCGGGGGAGCCGTAAATAAGAATTTAGATGGAACTCATTAGCGACTAGTGCTATTTTTGGAACTAGCCCGCGACTCAGGTGGCAACACGTTGGTGACCCCTGCGAGTGTGTGAGTTATAGCAAATATCAAGTGTTTTCCGAGCAGCTCAGAAGGGTCCACACAAGGGTGTGCATCTCTTCGTAGCTTTGACAAAGAGCCATAAATTGGGCCTATGGAAGAATATATAGAAAACAGTCTACTGTGAAAACCTACATTTCCTCTGATATCAAAGAAAGCATTTCTTGTCATCGCTACTCCTTCTTCACCATTTGTCTGTGGCCCTGAAATTAAACGCCTGAAGAATTGGCCCTGCCACATCAAAGTGAAATGAGCGAATCCTGGCTGGTTTCAGAATGGATGAATCGTCCTTAAGGAACAAAAGCAATCGATAAGAGGCAGCTAATGCATAGCTGCTCATTCCCCAGAAGGAGCAGAGGTAATGCAACACATGAATCATCAAATGGCTCCATGCACAGGCGACTGCCCCTGCGCAGAGTGCGGAGCTGCTCCTTGGAATAGAAACACAGCGCTGGAGGTTTCACCACACATGCTTTAAATCTACTGTAGTAGTCTCTCCGTCTGCGGCGGCTCTCTAAAGTTATTCATTGTGACCTCTGTCCGTTGGAGAGTAAAAAGTGCAAGGCCTGGTCTGCAGGAGGAGCCAAGGGAGCACGGTGATGAGAGAGAGAGAGAGAGAGAGAGAGAGAGAGAGAGAGAGAGAGAGAGAGAGAGAGAGAGTGGAGAGAGGGTGTCCACCACTAAGACTTGACCTTGTAAACAAATCTGGACCTCACTGCTAAGTTTGCAGGAACTCCCACTTCCATATGCAGATCGGCTCGATTTGGCTTCAATTCACACGGCTCCATTGCGGGATTGCCCTTGTGCTTCAGCCCTGCAAGTCCCTCGGAGGAGCTTATACAACAAAGTCTTCAGAGAGTGCAAACACACACACACACACACACACACAAACCACCCACTTATACACACACACACAGCCCCCAACACTTTTAACCACACACCCCATGAGGCACCAGCCTGTTAAGGGCCTCATCCAATTACAGCCATCGAGAGATGACCTCTGTTCCTCCAGGCTGCCGTTTTATATGTCACCCACAGAAAGTGGAGAAAGACGGAGACAATGAAGAGAGAGGAGGGATCAAGAGCACGTTGAAGAGCACCACTGGGGAACGGCATCATATGCTATTACGCAGACAGCTGTGGGAAGCACAGACCTCCCCAGCACTGCTCCAGTAGTTCATCAGGCCATCCTGGCAGGCTACGGGCTATAATTGGGCCAGACCTTTGAGATGACGGCAGGCCAACACATCAGTGTCTCCTAAACGCTTGGTGTCAACATGCCAAAGGAGCTGTCTGCAAGGAAATTCTCGCAGCTGCACGCGTGATAGAAAGGCCGGATACTCAAGGATTGAAATGCAGTGAACGGCGAGGCGTGAAAAATGAATCGCGTTAAATCTACAACGTCCACCGGGGAAGGGAGTGAAGAAACAAACCTCTCGTAATGTGGGAAAAGGTTACATGTAAAAGGTCACGCCTGCGTGGCTGACACATGTGGTTATGTTTTGTTGCATGACGCCAACGTGGAGGGGAATTGGGAATAAACAGGAAATGTCAAGTTGCTTTGCGCCATAATTACACTCTGGAGTCGCTCTCTGTCGGTTACTCACGCTGGTCAGCTTTGGAAGGCGACGTGTGGTTGAGTCTCTCCAGCGAGTCGCTGCTGCCCTCGTCCAGGATGTAGTCGAAGTTGAGGATGAACATCATGACCACGCCCTCCTCGTTCTTCACCGGGATGATGTGCGTGGCGCAGAGGAAGTTTGAACCTGAGCAGGAGGGAATTGAATCACGGTTAGAGACGGGTGATAAAACGTTCTTTTTGATGGACGCGGAAAGTGACCCGGTGCTGAGGGTTATAAAATCCCCGTATTATGAGCGCCATTAATCCTGATGGCTCATTAAAAATTCATAACAAAAACAGGCTCAAAGTCAAATAACAAACTTTAGTGTGTAAAAAAAATCATTTCTGCACTGTATCACGTTGAAACATACACACACACGACATCGCACTCACCATATAAAGCAATCATTGCCTTTGAGGACTTGGAATTAACCATGAACACTTCTCGTTATTCACACTCATTATTTCCTCCCTCCTTTCTCAGGCTTGCGGTGGAAAAAAAAATTAATTGCTCTCAAACATCAATTGTGTGAGCTGCTGATGGCTCCACAGTGGGAGGTAAATTTAACACAACCCTGCTCGCCGCTAATGCCTCGTGTCTAAATGTCCCTAATTCATCACACAGAGACGAGGTGAGCGGAAGAGACGCTGGGTTTAAACAGAAGAGCTTCTCTTATTGTGTCCTCTGGTGAAAAGACAGATGTCACGGGCTCTGCGTTACGGGACACTTAAGTGGACGACCCACTGTACCTGATTCACAGCTGCCCGTTGAAGCCGAATGCGACGACACAGAAAGAATAACAGAGTAGCTGGTGAGATGGTTAAAATAAACCTGAATCTGACTTACTTCCAAAAGTCAGGATTAAACCTCAGTGGGCGAAGAGTGAAATCCACCAGAGCCGTGAGGAGGTTTACTAATATAGAAAATGAGGCGCGTGCTGACTTTTGAATAATGAACACGGACATCTCTGGAAGATGCTCTCCCTCACATTAGGCTCTAAGTCCTGCTGTCACCAGGAGGCTATTTATAGTTCACCCAGCAGGCACCCGGCCTACAGCGTTTCTTTTCTGGGAGACACAGACACGCTGCTGCATCAACACGCATCCTCCATTTCCGATCGGAGTGTGTACACATGCAAATGCGATGTAAAGAGCTACGACTGTGCAGTTCTAGCGCAGTGATTTTCTCTCGTGTTGAACATCACCAAACGGACCGGCTCGCCATTCGCCACGCTGGGCTTTGATTTATGCATCGGACAGCCTGGATTCTGCCGGACTAAGCATTTCGCTGCCCCTAATAGTACATCAGTGTCACTGTAAGCGGACGGAGCTATTAATTTCAGTCAGAGGCGGTTCGGTGGCCTGGAGCGAGCAGGATCACACCTCCTGCGTCTCCACTGACAATATGCAAAAGGTGACCAGTGGAGGGGGCGTCGGCTTTCATGGTTAACAGGAGGTGTCAGAGTGTACATGGTGTACAGGGGCAATATATAAGAGTCTTTTTTTTTTTTTTTTTTCCACCGAACCCTTCAAACTGCCGAAAAATAAATGCTGTTGTAAATTCGAAAAATAAAAGACAAACACAACACACACAAAAAAGTGTCTGTCTCCATGGAAACAAGTGAGTGCTCTGAAAAGAGCAAGCTTGCTGTGCCACGTTAGACATAAGGTTCATTTATCGCAAGAACAATGAAACTTCAAGATGGTCCATAAAGTAAGATGATATCATCTTTACACAGCTGCTCTGAGAAAGTGGGCACAGATTTAAGTGTCAACTAAAGTTCCTTGTGGTGGAAACACACACATGCAAACACACAATCTACACTAAAGAGGAAAGGGATTACCATATATTGTATACATCACAACCATCCTTTTTTAATTCAGACACACTCACGGACTCATCACATTGCTGTTCATGTAACCTTTGCATGCCTCCGGAGGAGGCACGCTAAAAATAGGCCACTTGGAATCCAGAGGCATTTATAATTCATAGGAGCTAAGTATTATGTTCAAGAAAGCATAATGGTCGCACTTGTTTGGACAACACAAGAATGAGAAGAGAGGAGGCTCAACGGTGTGTGTGTGTGTGTGTGTGTGTGTGTGTCTGGCAGAGCGAGAGAGTGGAAGAGAGAGGGGAGAGAGACAGAGAGACAGAGAGAGACAGAGAGAGAGAGACAGAGAGAGAGAGAGAGAGAGAGAGATGAGTGTCCTCTGGCAGCTTGAAATGGATGAATACGAGAAATGCAAATCAAGAAATAAGCGTGAATACATCCATTACATTCCCCATTAGGTTCATCATTGTGCTTTGTTAAGTGCAATCATGTTTTGTTTACGTGTGTGTGTGTTCTGTCTTTTACATGTTACATGCGCTGCAGCCTGGCGACAACAGCTCATATCCTGTCATGCAAATACATGTAAATCTGACGGGAAGAGGCAAAGGTCAAGAGACGAGCGTGTGGGAGCGGACCACATGGGCGGCCCTGTGCTCTGGGTATGTGTGTGTGTGTGTGTGTGTGTGTGTGTGTGTGTGTGTGTGTGTGTGTGTGTGTGTGTGTGTGTGTGTGTGTGTGTGTGTGTGTGTGTGTGCATGTTTACATCACAGGAGGCAGGCAGGGTGACATTCAAATGTATGCAGGTTTTATATATGTGTGTTCGTGTGTGTGTGTGTGTGTGTGTGTGTGTGCGCGCGTGTATAAAAATGTGTTTGACTCTATGAGTGACTGACTTACTGTACACGAGTGTGATGAGGCGCAGCAGACTGAAGCTGATTCAAATTCAAATAAATGTGTTAATATGATTTATTTTCCATTTCCTCCTCTTTCGCCTCCATTTCCCATAATGACTCACTTCTTTTCACTCACTCACTGTCTGTGGCCTTGTCTCTTTTTCCATCTCTTCCCCCCCTGCCACATTCAAGTCCTCATGCGTTTTCTTTCTCGCTCTTCCTTCAGCCTCTCTCTCTCTCTCTCTCTCTCTCTCTCTCTCTCTCTCTCTCTCTCTCTCTCTCTCTCTCTCCCCAGCTTTATGTGTGTCTTTCGCTCCCTGGGAAATGAGAGAGTGGTTGTGGATGTTTCTGCAGGACGGCCATCTGACGTGTCGTAAGTGGACAGATCAAACAGTTCCCTGCTGCTGCTCAGGTCTTCCTGTCTGCCTGCCTATACCGACCCAGCAGACGGGCAAAGACAAACACACACATCGCACACGCACACACACACACACACACACACACTCCTGCAAACAGTAATAACATTTACATTGCTCAGTCGCACAAAGACAGCAGTGCACAACAGCACACACAAACACTAATGGGGCTTTTACAAATTTCAGAAGTCACAGACAGATTCTGGCGCACCCACACACACACACACACACACACACACACACACACACACACACACAGGGGCTGTGGGCAGTATTAATTAGCAGAATGTTGCCTGTCCAACTAAATCTAATAAGAAGGCGATAGAGCTGGTTTACATGGTGCAGAGTAATGAGGGACTGCTCCTTTCAAAGGCAATAAAACAACTTTAGTCGTGAGAGTCTCTGTCCTGAATATTTATGAGGAGTTTATGAGATACTTAATGTGTCATCTCATCTTTTTAAGAAATACAAATGACCCACTTCTACACCAGGGTAGGTGAGTCAGTGTCTCCTTCTTCGACTCAAATCCACAGTCATGATTTGGGCTAAAAACAGAAAAAGAATCGTGTGCTTTTTTTGGTCACTAATCCTCCATGGACGGCGGATAGAGGAAAGTGCTGAGTCGTGGAAGAGGCAAGGAATCTTAAACTTTGGCAAGGTGAAAGTGTGGGGATAAACACAGAACTGTCAAACAGCCAGATATAAACCACAACATCCTCCAGCTAAAGCAGTTAATCCTGTATTTTTTTTTTAGATATCTACACCTCAGGTGCGTCAGAGTCAGACCACACAGCTTCAGCCTCGGCGGAAATGTGGCCGGTATTGATTTAAACATTTTCCACTCGGCTTCATTTCCCCGCTGCCCACCTGGATTAATGGAGCTACCTGGTAATCTGTCGCTACACAGATGGCTCGGCAGGATGACAGCGCAGTACGTGACCAGGTGCATACATGGGATACGCCAAATCACAGCATGCTGGGGAGGAGGGGGGGGGGGTGCTTTAATGTTTTCAGTCCAAAGCTGCTTTTTGAACACAGCACTACTCTGCTGCTGCTGCTGCCATGAGGGGATTCAGTCTGAGTAAAAATTCAAAAGATTAAAAAAGCCAGGGTCTGTGCACAAAGTCACCTCCACGTCCCTCGGTTCTGGATCTAAAATATCTACAAGTAAGCGTGTGGACGAGTGGACCCACCGGGGACATTAGTCATGGAATAAATACAACGCTGAGTGATGTGAGCGGCAAGCTGGCTGCTTTGAAGATTAATAGCCACCATACCAGAAAGTGTGCAGGTCTCATATGAGTTGGAAAACTCCAGGGTCAGGGTCCAGTGGGTTGTGACCAAGCTGCAGCCCCCAGGGCTGACGAATGAGGCCAAGAGGGAAGCGGAAAACCATAGACTCCCATGTTGTGATGTTCGACTTTAGAGGTTAATGAAACATGTTTAAAGCCATGGATGATTAAACATAAATAAAAACTTGTGCTTCTCCATCACTTCAACCTACTCCTCTGGTTCGACCTTGAGGTTTAGATTGATGGCTGGAACTCTGCCAGAGGACGAGGTTCACATGAGTACTACTGACCAACTGTTCCCACAGAGTTCTCCAAACACACACACACACACACACACACACACACACACACACACACACACACACACACACCATGAACACCTTCCTGCTCACCTCACTGCCTCCCTCCACCTCCCTATTATTCCCCTCCACTTATATTAAACACACTATCAGAGTTGTGTCAGCTGGGTCTCATTTGAAGCTTGAGAGCTCAGCGCTGCTCTGTGGCAAACGTGATGCGTCTCCCTCGCATTTCTTTCTTTATTCCATTCTGCTGAATTGATCATAAGGTTTGTTTTAGGTTTGACTCTCTTATGGATCTTCTTAAGGTGGATTTTAGACACAAATATGCACTAAAAACAATTCTTTTTGAATTCGGATATAAGGTGAGTCTAAGGACATGCAGTGGACATTCTTGGGGTTTCCCCCTCCATCAGTTCTGCTTCATTATCACATGCTATTATGAACATGTTTCACAGACTGAGGAAATGTAAATAATTCAGCAAATCGGCACCGCTAAGTGCGCTAAGGCAGCGCACTGAGACCAGTTTTAGTTTCAACAAGCTGGAAATTTCATTAGATTCTATTTCCACTATCAATAATTAAGACAATGCACCTCCTCTGGAGCTGGAGCACACACACACACATACACATCGATCCGTTAATGCGATTAAAATGCAATGTCCTTTCTCTCTCTTGCCTCTCTCTCTCTCTCACACACACACACACACACACACACATATACAAACACACACACACACACACACACACCAGTTTAACACTGGCTGGCTGCGTGCGTCTGACAGTGATTGTGGGATGGTGGCATATGGGAATTTTGAGAGCCCTCATTTGGAGAAACCGCTGTCAAGTGCATTGCAGTCAAAATCATTTTAAATTGCAGCCTGTGCTTTTCCCCACACCAACTGTGTGTGTGATTGTGTGTGTTCGCGCATCATTAGGTGTGTGTGTGACGTGAGTGACACTGGATTGTGACAAGCCTCCTGCTGCAGGGAGCTGTTGGTCTCTCTGGCCTTGTCCAGACCCGATGCTAACATCTGTCTCAGGTGATCCAATGACGAGTGGGCAGCTGTGAGTGCAGGTGTCAGATATGAAGGCTGTTTAATGATCATGTTCCTCCAAATATACAGAAATCAGGATCAAACATCCAGGGCTATGAATGCTGCGTAGTCATTTGTGCAGTAGTTTCCGTAGGTCGTGGGGTATTTCTACCAGTACACACAGTACACCAGTACCTATTTTTGGGGTATCAGTGTCACGGCCAGTGACACTGCAACAGGACTCGAGTGGGATTCGAACTAGTGACCTTAGCTTGCCAAGGCGACTGCTCTAACCACTGAGCCACTGCCACCCCTATATTAACAACATGCCAGTGCATTTAATAGAATAACTTATACCGCTTAACAGTTCATTAGTGCTTTTCTCATATAGTGAACATCTTCTTTTGTATTGTGTGTGTTGTGTTGAGTTGTGAGTAGCTGCACACACACACACACACACACACATCTACAAAAGATCTGCATGTCATCTGAAGTGGATAAAAACAATGCATTTAATTGGTTGTCGTAAACAAGGCCTCGACAAGCCTAATTGTGCGGCAGCCAATCCATGTCCGAGTCGATCACAGCTGCACAGTAACTGACACCTCATTGAGTTTACATCACAAGGTGAGCGAGACGACGCCATCATGCGACTAACGGCGGCAGTCGGCCTTCCACGAGCTATACAAGCCAGTGACTCACACGTGGTACAATAAACTCAATTCTGGATTATTAATAGTATTCCTATTCAAACGCAGCTGCTGCAGGAAGACAGGAAGAGAATTAAAGTGAAAAAAACAAAAAGTTAAATATGAGGAGTGACCTTCCGCAGAGAGGAAGGCTTATGTTTTCGTCTGCCATTCTGGGGAAATCTGATCTCGTCCCCTTCTCTCCTGGGAACATTCAGTTGTACTAAGAGCTATTTAGCTGGGATGCCGGCTCTCTAATCCAGGAGGGAGAGTGCTACCTTATCCTCGGGGTTACAATATCATCAGTGCAGTGCTGCATGCCGGAGAGGGGCGCGCAGCTTTGAGGGACAGGCTTCCAACCAAGAGGTCACAAGACACATGTCTGTCCGTCAACAAGAACCAAGGCGAGACATCAGACATCGAGGTCAGAACAGACTTCACTTCAAAGTTCAACACGACGTGTCGACCAGCAGAGGAACGAGCACATCAATAACGGCGCAGAGCTGTTTTCAGACAGTCAGTGCACACAACAATTTCCTATTTTGGGAGATAAGAAACGCACACGCTGCCCCCATCAAGTCTGACATGGAGACGCAGATAAAGAGAAAGCAGAGCCTTTCATGTTAGAACTATGATGCTTTCCGATCCTTACAGCACGTCTGAGCAGCTTTTTCTTCTGATCATATTGAGAAATATCATATAACATTTGTTTCCTCAGATCGAGTCCGACTTGATTGCGATAGAGATTTCCGCTCAAACGTCCATCACAGGTATACGTTTCCAGTAAAAACCCCCAACATGAGTCAATAGCCAAGAAGAACGTAAATGTACACGAGCAAACACAACCAGGATAAATCTGGGATGTTGCTGCTGCTGCTGCAACAAATTGGATCAGAGAACGCCGGGCTCTGGCTCTTGTCACTGCTCTGCTCCACCGAAATTACTTTTGTCAAACTGTCAGAGATCAAACAACACGCGCCATCTAACCTTCCGCCTGGAGACGGAGGAAAATGACTGGAGATACATCCGAGCAACAAAAACAATAGAAGTGAACACAATTGAACGTGAGCACTTGGAAATCGGCTCATCGTCGCTCATAATCCATCTGCCTCTAAATCATTTGCTATTTTCAGCGATGTAATCACATTCGCATTGATTAATACCGATACTTCACCCCACTAATACATTTGGGGCAAATGTCAAACAACTGCCCACATGAATGAAAACAAGCAGTAGGTGATCTGATGAATGAGAGCTGGGGGAGGGGAGGGGAGATAATGAATGGCTGCCCATTCACAGATGTGCTCAATCTGTGAATGGGAGAGAAGCAGGAGCTGAAATCACACACTGACAAATATGATGAGTGGTTGACTTTCCCTGAGTTGTAGATTGACTGGTGGGGGTGGGGGGTGGGGGGTGGGGGGTGGGGGGTGGGGGGCGTGAGTCAACATGTTTCTGCATAAACCCTTTAACTGCGCTCGCGTGATGCTCTCTAATACCAAAAAGTCTATATAATCTGCGGAAATAATCTCCTTGCTCATCATATTTATCTCGAGCTGGATTGATGGTATCTCACATGCATGCACAGGGTGAGCAGCTGGAGATGCTTGTTGGAAGTGGGTGGGGAGTGGGTGGTGGGGGGGGGGGGGGGGCGCTGTGAACTCCTCGGTGAGAATGAGGAGAGATGAGGGTGAAGAGGGAGCTGGGGTGTTGCAGCTGGAACAGGTTGGGGGAGGGGGCAGGGCTGTCACACTGTTTACTCGAGGTTTGTGGTAATACCATCAAATTGTGTGTGTGTGTGTGTGTGTGTGTGTGTGTGAGTGTGTGTGTGTGTGTGTGTGTGTGTGTGTGTGTGTGTGTGTGTGTGAGTTTAATACACAGATCCAACGAGAATGACCTACATTGGTTCAGTGGCACCATGCCTACAAACTGTAAAACAGCTTTCATTAGAGCAAGGTGAGGTTGTATATGTGCAGGATATTGTCAACACTAAAGTAAACATTGTATATCAGTTAGTCACATGGGCTGCAGCTTCAATAAGCTGCATTCAAATGTATGATCTGCTTTAGTACGGAAGTAGATTAAATATTGTTACTGGCATCAAAAGCGCTGCAATATCATCTCCAGTTTCACTTGAACATATCCAGTTTGACACTTTTTAGAATGCAAACCTGGCAGAAACTGATAGAACACATCTTAGATTACAGCCACAGCACAGAGGAAGGCATCTGATTACCTCTCTGATTTCTTTCATACCGGCCTGAATTTGTTTGTCCCGAGGACGTATTTATGATGATCAGGTGAGAACCTGCGGAACCTGCAGCCTTATCTTTCCTTGTTGACCTTCGGGGAGTAAAAGATGACTTTAAAGAATGAGGCGACAAGAGCGGGGGTGGCCCCTGAAGGAATGGCTTATTGATCCACAGGACCTCGTTACAAATTAAGTGTGAGGCGTCACGAGTTTGGGAGCACACAGGTAAAATGGAACAACAGGGAAGCAGTTGTCCTCCTTTTATCTGCGGGCGCTATCTGTGAGTTTTATTTATGGTAAGTTGTTCAACTTGGCAAATCAACACAATCCAGAAATAAAGACAATGGACCTGTGATGTGGCACTATATCATTGTGTAGCAGCATCGCAGTCCATGTGGGAACAAACACATATTTAAATGTGTAAAAAAACTCTAATATTGAGATATGTATTTTAACAAAGTGTAGGAATGATGGAAGATTATCTCCTGTGTAGGGAACATAATAGATCTCATAATATGATGAGAAAATAAAATAAAGGTTTACAGAGACAATACATTTAAGTAGAGGACATAAAACTAACATAACCACGCAATCGGTTTTCCTTGGCAAACGCACCAACTCGGATTCTGCCTCAGTTTGGGGATCTCTGCTCATTGCAGCCCCATAAAAAGACGTGCCAGGATGGATTTCAGAGCCCTGATAACACAGAACAGCTCCATCAATGGTTGCCAGGACAACGTGGTGCTGTGCTGCACACGATGCGAACATGAGGGTGTTGGCAGGGAGGAGAAGATTCAGCCGAGGAGTTCAGACCACGCACGTTGTGAAAGTGAGGTGTGCTGAAACGTGACACGAAAAGTGCATTGACTTTAAAAGCCAGAGTTTCTAACGACCAGTGAGGCGACTCTGCCCTTTTCCCTGAACCTGCGGCTGAGCAGCCTCCTCTCCATCTTGCCGGCAGCCTGGGGATGCCATTGGAGAGGCTGGATATAAATGAGACCCTATGCGAGACACATGAGCGTAGAGGAAATCGAAGGCATCTCGACAACACATATCTGTCCGTGTCGGCTCAGACTGAGAGAGGGGGACGGCGGGAGGGAGGGAGGGAGGGGGAGGGGCCTCATTACGAGGCTTTCGCTCAGCCTCGTGAGAGATGATGGGAGGAAAGTGGACAGTCACGTCCGGCCAAGACATTCCTTCATTCATTCACTCCAGGGTTGAGCCTGTGTTGGCTGCTACACTACATTTAAAGGTTTAATCAGCAGGTCAGCCACCTGCAGAGAGACAGAGTGAACGTGTCGGACATAGAACAGGAGACATCCATTATTCAAGGATCTCCGGAGACGCTGGATTGGACCGTGGAGCTTTTTTTCTACATCAGAGATATTCAGCTGCAGCTTCCTCGCTCTGCGCTCATGCCGTTCACGTGCTGAACACGGATGTCGTTGCCATGACAGAGAACAGTACCTGTGAAAACCATGAGTGTCCGTGTCAGTCTGATATGCTGCACTGAGCTGTGGAGAATGTCTGAGGACTGTCAACTGAAAATGTGTTCATATATAACTTAGTATTTGACCAGATTGCATCAAAATTCAATACTGCACATCCTCACATCCTTAAATATACACGGGCCAAGGTGGAAGCCAATACACTCAACAGTTCTCCAGATGCACCGTCCACATACAGACAGATTGATCTGCGGAATTAGGCGATAGATCGGAAGACAGATGCCTGCTGACTCACTTCATCCTTCATCCACAGACTCTTGTCAAAGTTGACGTGTCACTCTCCACCCTCTCCATCCCTTCCTCTCTTTCACCTCCACACACCTGACACCGTGTGAGCTCCTGAACCTCAGAATGTGAAGGAGCCTGCGGCTAAACACAACCAGAGCTGATCTTGTTTGCACAGAGGTGGATCTACCAGAATTGGTTTTTACTGACAATGGTTTCCCTCCATCGAACTCGAGAGGCTGTGGGCGAATGACCAGAGTCATATCATCATCAGTTATCATGTGCAGCAGCCTGCAAGGCTGCAGAGCCTCATTGACTCCAACTCTTAAGACTCTTTGCCAAACCAAAATGTCCTGTTTCTTTCCTTTGTTCCTGTGGACCTCCTCGTCTATAGATAGAATTAATTAAGGAAATAATCATGGGGGTAATTGATGATGAAAACAGAGATAAAAAGGGGTAATAAAACTATTGTAGTGGAGATGACGAGTTGTGAAGTATTTCATTTTTCTGACAGCGCCTCAGATTGATACGAGACAAGAGAAAAACGGGTAATAATCTGTGTGAGCATCATGGCAGCACCAGAAACTTTAATCTATTTATAGCCTGACATTTCCAGTCTTACTCGCTGCTTGCGAGTGGCCACATTAGCCGCGTGCCGAGCTTATGGATCCATCCCTCTCGATACGTCAAGGACCCCCAGCTCTTCATCATGTGCAGCAAGACACTAATTATTCTGTTTGAATCACCGAGCGCAGATAGATCAAGTGTTGACATGCAAACAAACGCGGAGCCGGTTCAAAGTGTTGATTTCTAAGACGAGGATTTAAATGCTTAAAACGTCAACTCGGGCCATTTAGTCTCAGCGCTGACGGCGAGCATTAACGAGGGAGAGGATTTCCATTACTGCCAAAACACAGACACAGTGAAGCAGGTGTTTGGCGCGAGAGAGCGATCGTCTCCACCTGGAAAATCAAACTGCTTGCTATTCCACTGTCTAATTACACAGTGAAACATTAGCATTCAAAGTGCGTGGATGGCCACGAGGGTTTCTCTTTACGGGACCTTGCCAGAAGGAAATAAATAGTGAAACGAGTGTCTGGCAACATTCCAGTGTTTCGCTGCCCGACCACGTAACAGAGCCGCTCTGTCACTGATTTCACTCGCCGTGGCCGTTTCAATAGACGAGCCTCTTTTCTAAAAGTCCGGGAGACACTTGGCGTTCTTTACAGTGATTCCTGGAGTCAGCCATGTATCCTTATCCCTGAAAATGGGAATCTCTCAGATTGTCTCTTTCAACTGATCCTAAATGCATGACTATGTGTGATGATGACACAGAAAGTAAAGCATTATGGCTCCAATGCATCGCTTTGTCTCGGTTAGACAGAGGCACCGTTCAGATTATATCATGGGTTATTATTAAAGACATGAACACATTATATACAGACTGGCCTCGGGGCTGCATATAACGTGTTAATGTCTCGTACACTGTGGAACATGACTCGATGTAACGGGGGGCTTTGTATTTGTGGTTCAAAACCGCCTCCGTCAGTCGCACGGGGATGTTAAAGCTGATACAGACAAAACTCTAAAAGACACTAAAGTCAAATTTAAGAAGATCTGGCTCTGGCTTGAAAAGATGGCTCTGGGAGCCGGTGCAGTAAACAGCTCAGCATCTAAATGTCTGGCACAGCACCTTTAACGACAGCTCCTTCTCCCACAGAGGTCACGCAGCGATGTGCACTGGAAGGATAAAAGAGCTGAGTTTCAGCGAAGGCATGAATCATAAAGCATTAAGAGTGCGCGCCGAGATTGTGCTGACAAGGCAAAATCTCCTTCACGGAGCGGAAAGGACAGTGGGCGACGCGTTTATGAAGACCTCGGGTCACGGGATTAGAGCGCAGGAGATTGCCTCACACAGCCACTGTGGTCCACGCAGAGAGGAGGAGGAGGAGAGGAGCAATCAGCTCGCTGCGATGACATTTCCCCTGGAATTCCAATACGGGACTGTGGAGATAGGCGCTGAGAGTGTGTGTGTGTGTGTGAGGAAGGACAGAAGAACTTCCGTCGATAGTGGATCAGCTGCGACAGCGAATCCTTTCAAATCGTCCCATTAAAAACCTTTTACTTTTCATTTGAGCCCCTATAAATAAACAAAATGTGGTTTTAGTCCCATCTGCGATCCATCGCTTTTCAAAGATGTACGATAGAGATGTTTCCCCCGCCGGAGCCGCCTCCCTCGGCTATTGATTACTGCACAGTTTAAGAATATAAATAGTTCCACGCAGAGCAAGACAGCGGGATAAAAAGCAATAACCCGCGTTTGTCTCTCGTTTAAGTGAGAACAAACAACGCCTGACCCGCGCTGTGATTCGCTGCCGCTCGCTTGTGGCGAAAAGGCGACCTGTGGTGCGGCGTGGCGAGTCAAAGCAGGTGTACGACTTTCCCCGGAGAAGCCGCCCCGAGTCAGGTGAGAGGAAAACATGGAAGTAATTAGAGCCACAGAATACAGAACGGTAATGAGGCCTTTCCCCTGCTGCAGGGTTTGACAGGCAGAGGCCCTCCAGCTCTTCTCATCCACAGTCTCCCCGAAGGCCGGGCCGGCAGAGGGGGGGGGCCGGGGGCGGGGCGGGGGGGGGGGGGGGGGGGGGGGCGGCATTCAGCCGCCATTGATTTCCCCTCTCCGATGCACCGGTTTTGAAGATCAATGCAACATGAAGGTATTTGTGTCCTCATTAATGCTGTTTGCTCAGCGGATCAATGTGGACTGAACCCACCAGCCCACCTCTAAAGCTTCCGCTCAGCTCACAATAGCAGAGCACACAGAGACGTCAGGCCCGTTACGGGCAAATCTCAGGTACTTACAATCCTGACCTTGCTGATGGAACAGCGCAATGGAGTCGGTGACGGAGGAAACGTTTCTCCATTCAGAACTAAAAAAACTCTAAAAGTCTCGTCCTGCAGCTTGTTCCATCCTCCTTAAAGCCTTCAAACTACATCTGAGTTTGGTTCATTAGCTAAACAAACATCCCCACAAGGTTCCTGCTCAGCGTTATGTTGTTGTTACCGTTCACTAATGGTCCCTGAGCGCTGACTTTCAAACATACCACCACGCACACATACACACACACACATACACGCACGCAGTTTAGAGAGTGTGTCTTTAAGGAGGTTAACTGCTGTGCTCTAGTTTTATAAACAACATTCACTGAATCATGGTGAAACGTACAAGAATCGACCTGCACTGTCATAATATACACTTGTATTGTAACGAATAATAAAGACGGAGTAGAGGAATCACTTCAGGGTGTATGTTCTCATAATTTCATGGCTTTTTTCATCAAATGTATCATTTAAGTTGAATCTCAGAATATCTTGTGATATGAATTCAATTTTGAACCCCGGGTGTGACATTTGAGAAATCGATTTTTCTCAACTTTAATAAAAAACAATATAAACATGGACAAACACACCTACAGTCTCAGGGGACGGACTGAGACACACCACTCCTCCTAAAACATGAGCTGGAATCTGCACTCTGCATTTGTCTGCAACTTTATCTCACTCCTTTGACCTTTGACCCCTGCTCATCTATGTCTCCAAGGACACTATCATTTGGAGCCGCTCTATGAGCGTTCTCTTTCCAATCTATTTCACCTCACTCCCTCTGGGTTTTCATATCTACTGTTTGAACACTGTCGCTCTCACACACACACACACACACACACACCAACCCACACACATACATACACACAAACAGTGGATGTGCATTTTCATCAGGTAGGTCGATACAGTCCAGATCTGGGTTAAGAGCTGCGGCGTGACACGACATGATTTGCTTCTGGATTGTTTCATTTCATTTTCTTTGCTCGGCCACATGCGGACAGAGAATCACACATTAATTAAAATGAGGCATTTTCACTTCACGTTACTTGCGTCTCCAGCTCTGTAGTTATGTCTGTATCTCATTTACTCAGTTTGTAAAGAAACACTTGATTTCACAAACAGGCACACGAAGCCTTTGTAGTGCAAAACCGTCTCAGGCAAAAATACAACAAACGCAGGCCTGGACCTCTTGTATCAGCTCTTCTCTGCTGTTCTCTGTCTGCAGTTACACTTTTATAACCTCACATAATTTGCATTTAAACTATTTTACGGCAGCACAGAATTCCTTGCTGTCCGGATGCTTCTTCTTTCCAAAGGTTTGGTGCGTCCAATCCAACAGATGAGACTCGACCACTGACAGTGGACAAGATAAGCTTGAGAGAGAAGGGAATCAATCTAAGTACACATGGCCTCTACCTCTAGCTCTCCACCTTCAAACAGTAACAGTAGCCAAGCACATGAGTGGTTATAAAACCATTAATCCTGGTTGAAACTTCAGCAGCCCTTAAACATTATGCAAGGAGGCTTAATGGGCAGAATACATTGTTATGTGCCTTTGTTAGAGGTCACAAAGCAGGCGAACTCTGCCCGGACCAGCGCAGCTGATGCGTCTGCTCGGAACCTTCAATCCACAGCTTCGGCTCCGACTCGTCAAAAACGATAGCAGCTGTCATGCTGAGTCATCATCTGCGTGCAGTTTACATTAGCAGCATGTGCGCGGAGGCAGACAATGTAAACAACTGAAAACGAGGATGTGAAGCTATCACTCTCTCCTTGTTATTCTTTAGAGAGCTGAGCTCCATCCTCTCCATCCAAAGCCGATGAACCTCCCCCCTCTGCCATCCCGCGCCTGCATCACTTCTAAACTGGACGCCGCGGAGACGAGACCATCACAGCTGCTTCTACACCGCTTAAGGGCTGGAAATGGGTGCACTCTGTGATTTGCTGCTGCTCCAGAGAAACTGGAAAGTGCTTTCAGAGCAGCTGGAGTGTCAGACGTCAAGATGCAGGAGGATCTCCAGAACTCACACGGTGTCACGGGTCAAATGGTGGAAAACAAAAGGAGGTGAGAGGGCGACAGGAGCCACTGCAGCTGCCTAATGTCTTATGCTAGTTCCAGTCACCTGAGCGCCCCCCCCCCTCCCCACACCCCCACCCTCCGCCCCTTACTCTCTCACAAATGGGAACAGTTACTCACCATCCTTGCGGTGGTAGGTGATCTCCACCTTGCGCTCCTCAGATCCCAGCAGGGCCTGGGCCACCTGGGCCACCGAGTGCCGACTGGTGAACTGTCCGTGCAGGAAGTCGCATGTGCACGGCTTCTGCATCACGTCCGGCCGGGAGAAGCCTGTCATCTCACAGAAGCCGTCGTTACAGTAGATGATAGCACAGTTCTGCACCCGGGCATTGGCTATGATGAATTTCTTATCTGTAACAAGAGTGGAGGAGACTGATTAACAGCAGGCAATCGCGATTTATGCCATATTTCAAAAAAAAAAAAAATCATAAAAAAATGAAATAAGTGCAGTGAAAGGGTGAAATAGGTTTGAATGGGATTATCCCCTAATATATCTCTTACCATGGCTCCTACAGTGCATACAAAATTAAACGTTGTGGGTCACACTGTTCAAAAATACATAGAGTCAAATATGAATGAAGCTGTAAAAGGCACAGTCGAGACACTGGGTCAGTGGGTAGCGTATGGTAATGTAGTGCAGATATTTAAGGTAGAACCATGGAGTGTGAAATTAAAATATTTAAATTCAGCACATTTTCAACTTTAAGTTGCACAGTTCCAAAATACTTTTTTAAGCGAGGGGTGTTCTACTGTCTAATATTTCATTCAGGACAACAGAATACTTAGAACACTTCGGATCCACCAGGTGAAAGCTTTACATAACTGCAGGGTAGATAAGAAGAATTGACCTGCTCATGATGCAATTTAATCCAGCAAATAGAAAACATTTAACTTAAATGCAATTTTCAAAAATACTTATTTAAGTCCACAATTCAAATCTGCCGGATTGTGTAAATTATCTATGGAAGCTTCAAATAACTTCAGAATTCATGAAAGGACATTTAGCTATTGTAAAACAATTTAATGAACCTTTCATTGGCTGTCATGAGCTGCTATTTGCAGAGGGAGGACAAAGCAATTAGGGGTGAGATAAGGCTGCAGGTTAATTAGCCCTTCATTTACTATGCCTTGCATCTCTGATATTCACTTTATAATCAAATCTGTTTATTTTGCAGGATTTTAAATCTGATTGTGAGAGAATGAGAGAAGTGCGGATGCAGCAGGAAGAGAGACACAAAGGCAGCACACACACACACACACACACACACACACACACACACACACACACAGAAAGAGAGAGAGAGAGAGAGAGAGAGAGAGAGAGAGAGAGAGAGAGAGAGAGACAGACAGACAGAGGGGTACTCACTTTGTCCCTCAAATTTGCGGATGATTACTCCAAGAAAGGTGTTCTGTGGAGCCACATGACCCCTCCGGACCGGCATGGTTCCTCCGCGGTGAGGATGAGGATGTGTGGAAACGCTCCTCTCCTCCCCTGAAACACAACAACGCCGTCAAGTTCTAGCGGGTGTCAGCCGGAGCCATGCAGACTCGAGAGGGGGCTCCCCGGGTTTCTTTGTCACCACTCAGTCATGCTTGTAGCAGAGGGGGGAAAACCTCCCTCTCCCTCTCTTCCTCTCTCCGTTTCCCCCCCCCACCCCCCTGTTGTCTCCCCCCCCCGCCTCCTTTATTCCAACTTGTCCCTGGCGGAGCGCATCGCGGCAGCGGCGGCGGCTTCCCCGTGTGCAGCTGCAGCAGCGCGGACAAACGAGTCGACGCTCCGCCGCTTCAACATCCTCTCATCCAGCACCGCTACTCGAAAGCGTCGTGCGCGTGGACGTGCGAGCGTGCGTGTGCATGTGGGTGATGGGGGTGTCCATTGTTGTGGAGGAGGAGGAGGAGGAGGAGGAGGAGGAGGCAGGGATATGAATGCGCAGACAAAGCTGCAGACGGGAGTACGGAGGCAGGGCATGTGGAGTAATGGAGTAACGTTAGAGTAACGCGTTACCTCGCAGGCTCTCTGTTGTGTTGCATTGCACTAACCTAATTTAGCTCATGTTACACACAGCTGGTGAAATCTGCTTAATTGGAGCTAAAAGAAGATGGCCCTGAGCAGCAAAACACAAAATGCAACAACACGAAAGAAAACACAACAAAACTGGTGGGACAAGAAGGAGAGACAACAATGATTAAGGAGAGACACGAGGACACAACACAACACAAGGACAACAAAGGAAAATATAAACACTGATCACCCAAACATGACAACACAACGCACAATGAAAGAAATCCAGGAAAGACACAACACAACAACAGCAATGACACACCCACAACACCAGTGTGACCGTATTAAGGTCCATCAATCATGACTCTCATTAATAAAACATTTACATGACACCCTGATGACTTACATCCTTACACCTATGTTTTTCACACGCCCCCTGGTGCTGCGGAGGGGCGGTGACGTCACGTCAGTACACGCGGGTGTAATACATGTCTCATTACCGGAGACGACCCCGGGACACGGTTCAGTCAGACGGCCATGTTTTAAATGTCTTCCGTAGCCGCAGGTTACTCTGCTTTTTATAGCCAGACCATTTTAATGTGACACAAGCTGCTGCTGCTGCTGCAGGAGGAGGAGGAGGAGGAGGAGGAGGAGGAGGAGGAAGAGGAGGAGGAAAAGGAGGAACTGCCCGTGGTGCTGAGGAGGAGCTGTGAAACTTCATTCATCCCTCCCTTTAATCCATCAATCCAACTATCCATCTGTCCATCCAGGTGAACGTGGAGCTGACCATGGTGCTTAAAAGGAGCTGTACTACTCCATCCATCATCCACACACCTGTCTATTCATCCATCCATCCCTCTGCCCATCCAACCATCCATCAATCCATTCACCTATCCATCCACATGTCCCTCTGCTCATCCATCCATCCGTCCATCCAGGTGCACATGGTGCTGACCATGGTGCTGAAAATGAGCTGTGAAACTTCAGTCGTGCATTCATCCATCCACAACCCTCTCACTGCTCATCCAACCAGCCATCCATCCGTCCAGGTGAACATGCCTGGAGCTGACCATGGTGCTGAAAAGGAGCTGTGAAACTTCAGGCGTTCATCCATCCGTCATCCTTACGTCGATCCACACATCCATCCTTACATCCAACCATCCATCCATCCATACTGTGATAAAAACATTTAAACGAAACAAACAAAGGTGTCAGAAAGAGAGAGAGAAATGTAGACATCCGATCTCGCTCTTCAACAATCCCTTTCTTCCTCCCAATTGACTCTCACACTTCTCCTTTCACATCAAATCCAGCGTCAGTCCAGAGTCTCTGTCTCTCAGACACTCAAACAGAAACACACCCAGGGTCTAGAGAAACATCTGCCCTGGTCTCCACCTCCATCTGCTCCATTCACATTCACACCATACAGACACGAGGGGGAGGGGGAAGTGGCACATGCTGCTTTTTACGACCTTTCTGTCTGAGACTGAATCCAGTACATGTCCTTTGTTTTTTTACACTTTTCTTCTCGTCACAAACAAACATCATGGGTTCCAGTAATTACTTTAGATTTGAGCAAACAAAGACAATTTTCTCTTTTCTTGCCCCAATCAGGCAGCAGGCAGGGCTCTGCAGTGAGCTGGTAAAGACGAGGCCTGCCCCTGAGTTATTTTCGCATTAAAGGGAGTGACAACGTTAATTAATTGTGTTTAGCTCAATTTATGGTCGATGAATGGAGACCGAGGGTGGAGAGGAAATGGCATTTTTACAGAGAGAAAAACATTATCCTGGAGGAATGAGTCGACCCTGCCACACAGTCGGTGCAGAGGACACCAGGGAACGTCTCTTTGAGGTATTAAGGACAATGTGATGTCAAATATTCATCCAAATGTAAAAAGTGAACTGAGCGAGCGAGCGTCATCATCACTTATCAACAAACCCTCTCTCGTATCCTCTATGAAGGATGTCTGTCTGCTCTAACACACTGCCCCACCGACTGTGGGGTCTCACAGCGTCTCAGGGCCTGGACGTGAGCTACATGGAAGATAAAGAAAGCTGCAACTTACAAGGGTGCGGCACCACCGTGGACAGCTTCTTGGGGTTAACTCTTTAACAACCCGTAATAAATTGTATTTTCAGCGAAATATCAGTACACTACAGTCTAGGGAATAGTCATAGGAGCCGTTATTGATGACTCTTTTGGTGACGGGAGGGGCACACATCTCACCAGACAGACCCTCGAGCAAGAAACCTGTCACACTGTGGAACCAATAACACAGCTAATCACTGGAAAATTGGCCACCACAACAACCTGGTATGTCAATATTGATTCGATGGTAATTATACAACTGGTGTTAGCAGGCCAATCTAAATTGATTAAAACATCTTAGGAGAAAGTGGCTTCTGTACAATAATCAGAATGTCCCAACTGGCAGTGATGGGTCTGATCGAGATGATTATGGCTAAACTCATTACACAACAAATATCCCTCCTCTGAAATATTTCCAAATCTGCTGGCTTTACTACACAACCCTTCCTGCGTATCACCTCTGAGCCAATTTACGTGCTTTAATGATCACTTAATAATTCATTACACCTCTTACGGCATCTTAGGGATAGAACCTCATTTCCTTCCCTCACCGTGACTCATAAGCCTCCCCGGTTTGATGCAGTCTCATAAGGAGCATTAAACAGATAAATGATGTTCTAGATAACACAGAGTAAATACTGGTTTATCTGTTTCTGGCCATCGCTTTCCACAAACGACTATGCCTCTGTGCCAGTAGCATCTGCTGAGAGATATCCAAGACGTGAGCATGCTACAGTTTTCCTCACGCCTCAGAAAACTATGGATAATAAACATAAACTCGCCGCCAGGAACTATAAAATATCTCTTAGACTGGCTTTCGGACACACAAGAATATAAAAGCTAACAGCTGCTAATGGTGGAAGATTCACAGATTCTCCAAAGCAGGAAAAAGAATTAAGACAAAGTAAGAACATTGATATATCATAACCTAAACACAAGCTGCGTTCATTGTCCATCTATTGCCTTAAAAATCATTTATATTCATTTACAATTCTTCATTATGAAAAAAGTGCAAAAGGGCTCCGTAACTGTTCCATAACAATAATTTGACAGTTCATTTCGACATCTACACACTGCTCTACTTAATTGGAAGAATCAATGCTCCACAGTGGAAGGTTAAATATCATGCGATAGGGGTCACATGGTCAGCAGTGACCTGTGTCAAAGGTCACCAATTTGAGCCCAAAATAAGAATTGCTTACTGATGCAATTTAACTTGCATCATCAAATGTAACAGGTTTTACCGTACCAATTTGTTATGATTGAGTCTCAAGGGGCAAGAACAATAAAGTTTGTCTCAGTGAGGATGGGTGTTTGTCACAGGAAGCGGCACATTTTGAGAAAGGGGTAGAGCCAAAGCAGCCGCTTCATAATTGGACGCTGAGTCAGCAGGTGAGTGATTACAGTGCTGCCCTATGGGATCACCTTCATTATGATGTATTGGAGGGAAGAAAATGGTTGTTAGTGTGCAGTGTAACCTTGCCTTGGGTCCTGCTAATTAGACAGACCACCAAACTGTCAGGCGAAGACTAGCTGTCCGTCTTGTGAGGAAGAGGAGGAGCCGACTCAGAGCTGCATGTGAGAGACCTTCGAACAGCAGACATTCATGCTGCTGAAGCCTGCAGATTCCCAGCAGCTCCTCTGAGGTTTAGTGAAATGAGATCTTCTCTCGTCCATCAACTCAGAATTCACTGTCCACAGTTCAATCATCCGAAATTGGCATGGTCCTCCGGAATTTTCAATTTCTTAGTACCTGCAAAGGGTTCATTCACCCGCTTTTGTGAGCGTTAGAGAGCCAACATGGCCGCCGACAAATCAGCAGTGATTTCCCCTGGTGGTTGTAAAGGATCTCCATTACTACCAGGCATTTTCTCTGACCTTAGCCCAGGAGAGGGGCTCAGTGCAGTGTAGCTGCTGCAGCAGTCATTAAATAAACCCCTGTTCAGACTAATCCACTCAACATCCGCCCATTCATGACTTCAGAGAGCAGCATGTGTGTTGGAAGAGATGAATATTTATACATGTCTGGTTGTATCTGGAGCATCTGAATGTGGCTCTGCAGGTTGTAACACCTCTTTAACCAAAGTCATCAATTCCTCGAGGAACATAGATGGACATTCAGGTTGGATTTGAAATGCATACATTTGTTTAATTGAAGGCTCCGTTCCAATTCCAACTTCATCAAATCGTTTAATTTCACACAACAATGATTACATTTGTCTTGTTGTGTTTCTTGTTGTTGTCCTGAGGCAACAAAGCAATACAAAATTAATGTGATAACATTTCAAAGACATATTTTTGGTGGAATAATTCATGCAGCAGAGGGATGTGGGGATTGTTATATGAATACAAATCAGAGGAGTTTTATGTTTTTGTTCAGAAAGTGAACCAGAGAATGTTTTATGACATGTCATCCTTGCACAGGCAGCTTCTCTGTGATGGTAATGATGATAAACACGATCATGAGGCTTGTGGATGGTTTATACTGATAATGATGAATAGGAGCATCACTGATTATACATCCTCCTCCATGTTAATCTCCCAACTGGCACCAGCCTGTATCCTCCTCAGTGCTGCTGCTGCTGGAAGAGGAATATCCTCCTGTAAGCCCGACTTTATCAGCTCCAGGGGTCCATTCATTTTTAGCTTAATCTGTTCAGTATGTGGAGCAGTTTAGATCAGGCAGCCGGGCCCTGGCCCCAAATCCATGGATCACTCCGGGGCAAATGGGCTGCTACACCCAGGAATGACCCTCCCGCTCCCTCTATTCCTCCCAAGTCTATTTGTGTCTGGGTTTGTTTTCGTTGGCCCTTGAACTGCGGGTCGACTTTGAAGAAGACAGTGAGGCAAAGACCCAGAGAGACCCCACCTGAAAGAACAGATAACTCACACGTGCTTCCAGTAAAACTAGAAGAGGATGTTGTGTTATTGTTATTGTGCCGTTGCTCATTCACGTATTTTTTCCACAGTGGCCCCTTCCACAGATAAATGTCTCACCTTTCCTCATCCTCCCGTCCTGCTATCTCTTAGGAGCGCTGCGGTTCATGGGAACTGCGCACTGGCGACGTAGTGTTGGCGTGTCAGCGATAACCTGCGTGTCACTCTCAGATACAGCCAGTGGCGCTGTGTATGCGCGTGGCTTTGTCTTCTGTCAGTGTCGCCGTCACAGCTAAACGCCTGTGACTGCACAGCTCATCACCACAGTGAGGTGTCATCCTGGAGATGTATCACCCTGCACATGTCCCCGTCTCTTTGCTGGTCCACTTGAGGTGCCAGAAGGGAGTGATTCTGATTCACTGTGGTGAGTGTGTGTGAGTGTGCGGCAACACAGGATGAGTTAAAGTGCATCGGAGGAAGTGGGAGACTTTGAAGAGGGCTGAAGCCACCTCGTGTTTTTGTCCCGTCTGGACAAAGTCTCTGACCTTCCAGGGCAGCAGGAGGCTTGTTGATGCTCTGATTGCACAACTGTCATCCGAACATCCGTAAGACATTTAGAACCAGCAGTCTTGATTGCTGCAGATGTGACAAACATCTGGCCATGCCTCACAGGGGTCATCAACCCCGAAGACCACGAGGAGCCATCTCCACACATGGAAAAAGTCTGGCATCTCGGGCCCCTTCACAACAGCTGGTGTGCTAAAGTAGCACAGCCACGTCCTAATCACCCAGCCCCCCGTTCTACATTTAGCATTTCTACGTCCTGTAATGACGCATGCTGGGAGACCTCAATGAAATATTTCATCACTTGAAATCGGGATTCAAAGCTCCGGTGTCACGGCAACCCCGCTCTGTATCCCCGTCACGCGCGGCTCAACTTGTAAACACGCGCAAACACCTGAGATTTGCACTGGTGACACAAAAAGGTGAATAATTAAGAGGGGTTGCGATCGTCGTTACAGATGGTGACAATCGTATTTATTTATGAGAGTGGCTGGATGTTGCCAAGCAGGGCACAGAAGCACAAACAAGTCACATGAGTCATCATTCAGCAATAACGGCGAGTTGGCGTTTAAATCTGAGGAGTGATATTGGAACCAAATCTAATTTTAAAAATCTCACTCACTTTGAGACAGAACTCCTTCAGCCAACATCAACGTTTCAATATAGCGACTTTCTGCAGGGTCAGAGTGGAACAATATATGGAATGTTTACACCCCTGGTTCCACTATGCTGTCGCTGAAGGGGCGGGAGTGAGCACTAGCGTCCATAAACCCACCCTGGAAATGTTGTCTTTAATCCACACATTCAAGTTTCAATCATCACAGGCAGACGTGGGAAATGCAAAAGTCTTGAAATCGGGATGGACTGTCTGAGACGTTTGAATGAAGATATCGCAGCATCCTCTCCGCACATTAACCCGACATTATTATGCATGGGTGTTGACGGAGCACAGACAGCCGGCTATTTTTAGTCTTTGTTTACCTACTGAGTGACTTCCTATCCTGGTAATCCCTCGTATCTCTCGGATGATTTGCAGGAGCACAGTCTAAATCTGGCCCTCGATAGCTGTCACAGCCACAGTGCATATTCACAAATACAGCTTAAGAGCACAAAAACACTGTGGTCTCCTGTGAGCAATTGTTCAGCTGGTATAATGGATTATTCACAAGTCTTCTCAAGGCAAAGATATCAGTTTAGCCTAACATCCCATAAAAGTGTTAAAAAGGTATCGATCAGGGTCGGTTCAGGCAGAAAGGGTTTCAAATCATTCTGGTTTAACGTAAGTTGTTTATGAGACTATTAAAAAATATTTAGAGACTCACTAGAGGGAAGAAAAACAAAGAGGAAACCTGTACGTCTGACTGTTGAGATAAAGGAATAGACCTGGTCACATTCACAGAAAGCTTGTTCTATAAATAGAACGCCTCAAACACGCACACACTCATACACACTGTGGTGGTACATTACTACAGGTCTGAGGTTCAGTATCGCGCAGACCAGAGGAGTTAGGTGCTGAGTCATCGACCTTGAGAGAAGTTGATGAGCAGCTGAGCCACAGTCTCACGATTCCAGCTCCCGGGGTGATGTGTACTGCTCGGTTTATTTCTCAAAATGTCCAAATACACAAATAAAAACAAGGATACTGAGCTCCATCAACACTCTGTCAAATACCAAAGAAGAAGAACACTGTGTTCTATGGTTGCCTATATATAGCTGCCACTGTGCTTTATGGTGTAAGATCATTTCCCAAATGATATCAGCTGCACACAGGGAATTGAATTAAAACATTAAGTGCACCTGCAGAAATCCGTTTTAGTGACTTCAAAATGTTGAAAAATGTTCGTTTATCATGTGATCAAATGAGAAAATA
Source organism: Chascanopsetta lugubris (assembly GCA_016785325.1). NCBI lineage: Eukaryota > Metazoa > Chordata > Actinopteri > Pleuronectiformes > Bothidae > Chascanopsetta > Chascanopsetta lugubris. The sequence continues at coordinate 63,762 of JAFBJT010110769.1, read as the reverse complement.
ACAATAAACAGAGCAGAACCCGACTACGTTAAATTCAGTATTTGGTCTGACTGAGTCTAGTGTTTACGCCTGCATGTGTGCTGCAGTTCTACCTCTATGTGCATATGTGTGTGGAACACCTCCATCAAGGTGCACCATGGCCTGTGTTGGTTGGTCCCTGAGGACAGTCATTTTCTCTCTCAGTGTTTGCGTGCACTCGTGCATGCATTTGTGTGTGTCTCATCTTTCATGGCGGGTTGATGGCTTCGATGGCCCCACTATTTAGAGGCGATACCTCTGGAGACTCCTGCACGACGGCTCCATTCCTCCTGTTCATTACTGAGGCTGTTGTCAAACCCTCAGGCAGCCAAACCCCCCCATCTCAGCCACCCGTTTCCACTCTCTCTCTCTCTCTCTCTCTCTCTCGCTCACCGCCTCACTTTTGTGCCAACTCCAGCCGATTGGTCTGGACCCAGGGTTACCGTGGCAACGTGTCCAACCCCTATCACTGGATAGATCATCCTGGCTTGTGTAACTCCAGCTCTCTCACGCACACTCAAAGATACAGGCACCAACTTCCTCTGCTCTGCCTCTTGAAGCAGGATTTTCGCTCTTTGAGCCCAAAACTCTTTGACATCATTTCATTGTCCTCTAGTTTCCTCCTCACCTGCCCCCCCATGATGGAGGGGGGTGGGGCAGAAAGCTGAGCCACAGGGTCACACCCCTCAGTGGGACTTCCCATTGCCCCCACCTCCAGCAAAGCATTAGGGCATTAGTGGGGAGTCAGTGACTGGCAGAAGTCCAATCCTCTCGGGAAGAACAGGATATCTGCAGCTGTCCGGGAAGAGCAGAGCAGAGCAGAGCAGAGGGCTTGATACCTGTGCTGTGTAACGTAAACCCTTCACAAGAACTGAGGCGCGCGCACACACACACACACACACACACACACACACACACACACTAAGAGCATGCAAACAAAAAATCTGGAGTGGATGGAGAGGATTCAGAAGCTCAGATAACTGCAGTGAATACAACCTCAGCTAAACTGGACTAAAAGTCATAGCCACATTGAACGAGGCTCCAGATGGTCGTCTCAGTATTTGGCACCCGACCTGCCTTGTGTCAATAGTCCAGGCTGGTGGTGATTTGGGGGCAGGGTTTGTTTTCTTTCCTCATGTTGGGCTTATAAAAAAGTCATTATTCCAATGTTGTTCCAGACCAGGTTCATCCCCTGAGGGCCACAGACCATGCTGGACACATCCGACCACAAAGACAGGTTGTTCTGCCACAGCTGCTATTACGAAACTACCACCTGCATCGCATATTATTAGCAAGTTCACCTCATTGTTCTTCCAAGTACAATACAATACTAGCAACCATATCTAATCTAATTTGAGGGACAGCTGAACAGCCAGGGACACAGACACCACTGGGCCAGATATACAGTGCAGAGTCTACAGCTAAATAAAAGAAAATGATTTCCATGACACAGGTTTTCAAATGATCAAAAATGTAAACATACATCTTGTACTTTCTTCTGTGCCTGTTCGTTACAACTGACTTCCCACCTTGAGGCCACGTTTCTATTGTCTGAGTAAACACTTGGAAGATGATCCTTGTTAATATCTTTGTGTTACACTGTGTGATCACCACATTGCTGCAGGTGTGCGTGTGCTGGCTTCGGCCCAGTCCATTAAGGTAAGTCAACATATCAAAGCCCAGCAGTCCAAATAAGACAATTACTTTTGTGTGTGGTAACAAATATCTTCCCTCTGGTCTGAATCTAGCAACATCGATCTCTCTCGGACAATATATTTAAACAAGATAAAGCACATTATCTCTCTCTCTCTCTCACACACACACACACACACACACAAACAGCTCAGCAACCCTGTCTGATATCTGGACAGGACAATCCATTTAAAAGATGTCATACAAGGTGAAGTTGTGCACTGATCAATCTCCTGCATTGATCTCTGGCTAAGGACATTGAGAGATGACTGCAGTGAGACCCTGCATTTAGCTCATTGACACGCTGGATCCAGTGTCAGATGGAGAACCCATCTCTGGGAGAGTGGAGAGTAAAGCTACCCGCCGGCTAATTGACAGTAAGGGGCTAAATTTAGGACGAAGCGTTAAAGGATATTTGTGGTGTTGTGATGGAGTTCATTGCCTCGGTGCGTCCAGCAAATAACGTCCCTCTCCTTTCGGACACTCTCCACCTGCCTGAGAGCAAAACGTGACCAGCTTCAAAATCCCTGACTTCTTTTAGGCATCCATTCAGTGTCGCCCAGCTCTGCTCATTCTACTCGCATGTGTCTGTTTCCCTTCGGTGTCCACGCACAGGCACTCACTGTCACGACATCATCACCGGGAGCTGCTTCCCTCGGTGACCAGGAACATTACTGTCAATTCTGATTTGCATGTGCAGCCGTTAGTCCGCAGCTCGTTGACCTTTAACCTCTTGTCTTGTAAATACAACAATGGCTGAAGCTGCTGAGGAGCGAGTGACGCCATGGCATCCTCCTGAAGAGACAATTAGAAACCTTCTCCCTCATTATCTTGTTGCCTTGTTCTTGCTGTTAAACTAGAAAGATAAACACCCGGTCATCTGTAACCAAACACAACCACTGTTCTGGGTGTACTCGCGTTGTCATGATGTAATTAAACATAATCAATTAGAGATGTCAGTGGCTGACAGTGTGATGCCATCAGGATGGCTCAGTGAAACGGGAGCCTCAGCTGCTGCCTATCGAGGGCAGAGGAAACTATAGAAGTGTCCTACAAAGTCAGAGCACGACCGCTCTGGTACCAACAGGATTCAATTCCTCTCACAGGGCACCTCTGAAAGCAGCTGGCCTCATTACATCCTGCAAAGTTATGTGGAGGTGAGGAGGAGCCACTGGGCTACCTTTACTTTACACCAGGGTTTCAAAATGTCACATTGTTACTTAAAAGCTGAAATCATCATCAGTGACGCTGCAATCACACCGGCCTCTCAGGGTGGGTGATGCGGATTCTCCCCCGCTTGAATATTTCATGATGTGGCTGCAGGTGAAGTTGAGGGCGAGGGTGTGTGACTGGAGAGGTTGAGCCGTGGTTACAGGTGAGTGTCAGGGCTGTTAAAAGCTTCTGACAAGGGTCATAAAAAGACAGCTGCTGTGTCTGATGTTCTCAATGTAAGAACAAGAAAAAAAACAAATGAGTTTATGTCGCCCTCTGCTGGCAAGACTACATAAACACAGCGAGGGAGGATGACGCCAAATGAATGTCTTACATTCAAAATCTGACAATGTCACAAAAACTTTACAAAAAGTGTCGAATAAAATGGCTACAGGTATCTCATAAATGCATTTGATGTGAAACAACCACATTTTTATGGGTTTTGTAATGATGTTTTTTTTGTGCTACATTTTGAAACTTAGTACACTTTAAAGTGTCATGAGAGTCAACATTTCTTCATGTTAGTTTACAATAATGCAAGATAATATCATTATTTACAGACATAATTAGGAATCATAATAACCAGTATGATTGAAATATAGGTCATCATAATGGGAATCATTTTAAAGGTTTGTCCTGTATTGTTGCCATGACGCATAAAGGACACTGACCCTTGTATTCTGGGGCCTGATCTGGTGGAACTGGACTGATTGCAATCATTCACACGTGTAGTTCTCTGGTGGGAAACACAATAAGATGTTACGCGACCCTCCTGAAAGACGAGCCCTGACTTTCGCCTCACCTGAAGTAACGGGCGCCATGAATATACAGTCACAGGTGTCAGTAGACCCTGAAGGTCAGAGAGGTCGAGGCGGCGAGTGAGTTTGGTTTCATTGCCTTTTCTTGTTGACGTCTCTTTGTCAAAGGCCTCCTGTTATCAGCTAAAGCAGGAGCAGCCTCTCTCCCTCCCTCTCTCTCCATTACTCAGGCTGAATCACATGGGAGCATCTTCAGTGTGCGGCCCCAGCAGGACTCAGCGGGGATGAGGGGCCCGGTCTTGTGTGCAGAGGACTAAACCACTTAGAGGATGAGCGGCGGCCTGAGCTGCCGTCAGACATCCCAGCGCAGCATTCTGCTGAGAGTAAGATCCTGGAGTCGCCCTGTTTAGCCACAGATAGCAGCTAAGTGCCCTGTTAGTTCACTCTATCTCCAGCCCTTCAAGCTCCGCTCCCCAGAGCTGCTTAGAGGATATTGTGCAGTTTTTCTATCCCCCCTCTCCCTCCACTACCACCCCATCATCCACCCCCCCACCCCCCTCTACCCGCCCCACTCTTTAAAGCAGCTGAGCTCAGAGAAACACATTTGTCACACCGGGGAGCTTTACAGGTATCAACACCTGTTACGAGCCATCAACCTCCTCATACAGTACAGCTTTATGGAGCATGGCTACATTTACTAAATGACAAGGTTTGCTTTTTATGTCCTCAGTGTCACTGCTGGGGTCATTTATGAGCATGTTCAAGGACGAAGAGGTCATAATACATCATTTTTGTGTAGTTGACGTTGCCAAAATCCTGACTTTAAGCTCTATTAAAAAAAAAAACACTGAACTTGAGAAAAATGAAAAAAAAAGCAAAATTCAGGCAAAATATTAGCACAGATAATGAGCTACTGTCCTTTTACTGTAAAAATAAAGAATGATCCAAGAAAGCAAGAAAATTAATTTATGGCCCAAATGAGTTATTTGTACTTTGTTGTGATATGACAGTGGAATTGATTCCAAATAAACATGTGACCATTACTCTAATATTATGGCTCTTTTCACTTGGAAAGTGATGCTCACTTCTCCAGACCCGGCTCACATGACTCCGTCACCCCGTGCATGATAACATTACATGAGCGATAAGTTTACTGACACTAATACACCTGTGTTACATCCGAGCATCCAGAGGTTAAAGATTTCAAGAGGAACGCTCACTGTACAGCACTCTGCTTCATCTCACACCTGTCAATCATCCTGTCACACCCACCACCTCTGTCTGTGGACCCAAGGTGGCCGGAGTCACTTTCAGGCTGAGACAGAGGAGAAAGGAAACACTATCCATCTCTCTGTCCGCTCATGTTTGGGTTTGACCAGGAATCTTCTACTGAGGTTAAACACAAAGTCTGAGACAAAGTTATATCATTTCACCACCAGACAGACATGAGATCAATCTGTGTTCTCTATGAGCAGGTGTTCAGGCAGAAAAGATCTAAATGGAAAAACAATGACAACCACAATGGTTCTTTGAAATATTCATGTCGTCTACACCGAAGGGGAAACTCTGTAAGGAGAGAGCAGCCAAGTTTCCTTTCAGCCTCTGATATGTTATTAATAAAACATCAATACTCACGAGAAACTCAATTTCAACCCTGCTTAGTCACACTGTAATCCAACATCCGCGAATTCACACATCAACTGCCTTTATAAGATCAGTACATAAGAGCTGTCCGGTGCTGAATCTGTTATATGGAGACTGGGAGCTGTCCGGTGCTGAACATGCAAACTGCACCTTTAAAAAGATCACATCTGATTAAAGATGATAGAACACAAAGCATGCACTGATACTATGTACCCCACCAGTCTGACGTGTGAGTGCTCATTGGCTGTGTGACCAGCAGGAGGCAGTCTTTTTGCATTAATGATGAAAAACAGACTCCAATGACTACACTCAATTCAATTCAGTCAAGTAGAATAATGAAACAATTTCTACCTATTTTTTCATGCTAATATTGTCATCAGGATTTGAGTTACAATGGTTTGAAAGAACATTAAATAAAGTTTTGACCATATATAATAGCAATTTCTTCAATTTCTTGCCTTGGAGACAGTAAATATAAAACTATGAAATATAAAATCTTTACTTCCTTCCTACTTTGTTCTAATGTGATAAAATCTGCCAGTGCACTGTGCACTACAAAAACCAGGGCAACAATCGACACAAAAGGAAAAATCAAGGACTCCACTAAGTAAATATGAATGGACTCTCTTAGAAATCAAATATTTGATGATTATTCAAAGACCCACAACATAGAAAGATATTCAGTTTGGGTCTTGTATTTAATTGTAATAAAAATAATATGTGAGGAAAATTTGATTCATTTGTAAATTCTTAACTTACAAATTCTATCTCTGTATCATCTCAAGGAAAATAATATTTTTCATTTAATACATTTAATCTATTCGATACTATTTCAATAAACCATTGCCACACTTCCATATGGCTATATCAATCCTTTTGTTGCTAACTATGTCTACATTCTAAGGCACATCAGCTCAACCCCTGCGGATTTTAATGTGCTATATAAATAAACATTACCTGACCTATTCATCAAGATTAGTAAATAATTCAAGACTCATTATTTGGAAACATTACAAAGGAAATTTGCTTCATATACCCACATTAAATGTACTGTTATTTACTTCTTACATTTAAAAAAAAAATTCTAGATGTATCGGACAGGCTTGAATATACATAATAACATATATATATATATATATATATATATATTACATTTTACATTACATTTTAATCTAATTCTTTAATTTCAACATCAGCAAACTCATCAATTAAATAATTACACTTCGCATCTTTATTGTTCCTGAGTAAATAAACAAAAAGCAAAAAAAAAAAGTTTTCCAGACTTCTTTGTCCTACTGATTGCAAAGCTCAGTTATGTTAGTATTCATAATGCTAGGTTTTATACCACTGATATCTGGATGATTCCTCTGTATTCACAATTATTAATCTATTAGATACTAAGGGATTCTTGTAAAGACAGAAAATCTGCATCAATTAGTTTACCTGGTTTCAAAGTTTTAAACCGAGACAATTACTATAATAAAAAGCTCCAAACACTGTAACCCTGCCTAATATCACACATATATTATGGAATGTTAATCTGTGCGCATTCCTCAGAACCTGTCTTTCCTTTAACTCGAAATCTATGTCTCAACATGGAAAAGGCCTTTTGTATGGAGCCCTAACATCTTACTCAACATGTCCTCAAGGTGGCGGAAAAGATAAGAATAACTGTTATCACGCTGGATAATTCCTCTTCATTCTGGCACAGGAAGGAAAGAAAATATTTCGATTTTTTAAATGATAATGAAATATAAATTTGCATTGAGCTTTTCAATCTTAAGGGGAATGACACATTTTTTAAATTCCTTTTTAAACTGTTATGAGGACAGGGTCAAGATTTTCAATATTTGGGATTATGAACCAGGATGATAAAGAGATGAGGAATATTTAAGCAGAGATAAAGAGACAAAATATAACTATTCAATGATGTCACCTCTATGGCAGCGATTATTATTATGTGATCCTTTTATTTCTCCCACTTTTCACCCGATGGTGTCCAACCAGGTGACATGTGAAGAGTCCTTGTGTTTGTGGGAGGTCATCCGTCTGATTGGGGACGCTTTGAGTTTACATTATGTGTGTGTGTGTGTGTGTGCGTGTGTGTGTGTGTGTGTGTGTGTGTGTGTGTGTCCTGGGTGGAGGAAGCAGGTACCTACAGGTGGGCCCTTTCTCTTGGGCCATGGGAGTGAAGGAAGTAAGGTAACTAAATCAATATCATGTGAATTATTAAAATCTTCCTCCATTGTCACGCACTGTGGATTCAGCTCAGAGACTCACCCCCCACCCCCCATTCTCCCTCCTTCTCATGTTTTCCTTCCCCCTTTCCTTCATTTCCCTTTGTAAGTTTCCTCTCCCACCCTCACACACCTTCGCTCATGCATGTGCACACACACACATGCTACACGCCTCGCACGGCACACGCACCAACTTCCACACATGTGCCTGGCACGCACACATGCACTGGTCTTTAAGCTCACCCTTATTGGAGTGCTCATTAGTCAGTGCAGTGATGCAGAGTAGCCCTGTCATTAGCTGAGAGCTCTGTGTCCTCCACTCCCATCCCTCCGTTTTATTCTTTCCTCCTCCACCAAGGATTCGTCTTCATTTTATCTCTGAAGCCAGGGGCCTTGTGCAGATCTACATGACAAAGATCTCTCTAATCCCACTGAAGTCCAAATACCCTCTGCAGGCTGTCTTTATTAGCACAATCAAGATCAGGTATCCTAATTGCCTTTGCCATACGAGTCACTTGTTACTTCCACGGCTGGAGACACTGAGGAAATAGTTCCTGTGCTCTGTTGGAAGCAGGTTCACACATACACAAAGTTAAAGAAATATCTCCTTGGATCAGACATGACAATAAAAACATATATGATGAAAATGCATTAGATAAAATATAAATGATTTGACTGATCTGGTATAACTTGGTGATCTGCCAAAGAATAAAACTGCAGTATGGCAGTGTATCAGGAATTTTCCACCTATTAAAATCCAAACGCCAGAGGCTGCACTGCTGAACCTCCTCCATCACTCCTTCCCCTTCCTCTCTCTCTCTCTCTCTGCCTCAGCTCTGGTGACACTAATACTTGTTTGTCATGTTTAGCCCCATGAATCCATCACAAAGAGAAGAAGATACATTTATTGTGTCGACAGGGAGCCTGCACCTGCACCCCCCCCCCTACCACCACACATCCTAATTTGTCCAAGCAGAGACAGGCCCGACGTTGATGGGACACGCTGCATGTTATCCTATCAGTCTCCTCTCTTATCTGCGACGTGGCCTCTTGTTTACTGACACCATCAGTTTAACCAAATCCTCTTAAATCTGTTCAGTAAATGGCCGTGGCGTCCGCGGAATGATTGATTTCATAACTCGGCGCCAGCACAATACGATTCACACTGCGCTGATGCGTTCTTGTAAAACTCGTCAGATTAAAATAAAAATAAAAAATAAAAATGTTTGGAGCAAAATGGAATCCGCCAACATGTGAGATATTTCTGTCGCACAAACACTCTTCACTTCCAACCTGCTGTGTTACCAACAACCATCAACAATGCAATTAATGGACACAATGATGGTAGCACCGGGAGGACAATCCTCTCTGCTCATCATGCATTCCGTGCTGCACGCGATTACAAATGACCAAACACTCCATATAATAGCACATCATTTAGCCGATGTCCTTCGCTGGCTTGGCTCCCCACATACTCCACACTGGCCATCAAAATCTCCACGATAGAGCACATTAATTACACCCATCCACAGACAGCTATGATTACAATTTCACACGTTTGAATGGACTACAGCCATTTGCCACAAAAACTGCACAGGCAGAGCAATGACGGGGGGGGGGAGGGGATGTAGGATGGGGGGGGGGGACTGCAGAGAGATGCAGGATCCGCAGACGCATGGATGCTGACAGCTCCAGCGTTTAAGCAATGTGCTGTAATTGCATGCAAATGGACCTGAATCTGTATCTTAACACATCTTCATTAGCCGGTTCACAAGTGTCCGCGGCTTCGACGGAGGGACAATGGAGGGTTGAAGTTAATTCTTAGTGGGCTGGTTCTGTTTTTCATTTTCGACAACTTTAATTAAGCGATAGATTAAGTTTTGAAGGGATGTTTAATGCACTGAATCCCATGAGTGCTCTAATAAACAGCAGAATAGAATCAGTCAGTGGATATCTAATGGGGTTGAAAATAGACACAGACGTCTATATTTCCAAGTGCCCCCCCCCCCCCCCCCCCCCCCCCCCCGCCCCCCCCCCCCCCCCAACCCAACTTCACCCCACCCACCCCACTGAAATGCCTTTCACTGCAAAATGTAATGACAGATAGTGAAACTGTTCACTTGCATTCTTTATAAACATCAGCTCCGCTCGTATGTTTTCACGCTGGAACCACACGCTTTAACCGACTTTGTTGTGTAATAATCTCTGATGGACACATTATATTCATTCTCTGTAGCCACTGAGGGCACCTACACATTGTGTCTGGAATCATTTTGACCTGTAATCCCCGGGATTATGGTGGCTAAACTGCCCACTGTGTGTTTTCATGCTCTTTATCAACTCCTGGTATGCTAGGCTAAGAGGACCGCTGGCCTCTGGATGCCCTCAGCCTGACATTCAGGGATCACAGGGGTAGCTTGTGTATGTTTGTGTGCGTGCCTGTGTGCCTAAGTGGGACCGCGCGAGCTTTGCCAATGCCCTTGGGGTGGGAACCGGCTCCTAGGAGGTATAAGCAGGTCAGGGGGCACAGCAATTAGGAGGCAGTTGGAACCATTAATTAGCCGATATATCACTTACAGCATTGTTGATAGAGGTTGTGTGTATCTGTAAACTGGAAATAACCTCTGCACAACTTCCCGCTACATCATATTGCAGTTAAAGTCCGGCTACGAATTATTCATGCTTAAAGGACATTTCCTCAAATAACCTGAAAACTTGAGAAAAATGACAAACACTGATCATGGCAGAAAATAACAAATAAGTAAGCGAACCTTGGAGATGATGCCTCGCATCGAGAAAGACTCTTTCAACTCTCTGCCCCGTCTTCAGGCAACATGTCTCCTGAATTCACATCAGGATTTTTTTCAGGTTTCAGAGGGTTTCACCTGTGAGCCCAGCCCACCTTGAGCAGTTTGATTTGCCTCTCTGTGCCTCCAAGCCAGGCTGTGAACTTTCAAAGGCTGCGAGTAAAGCCGCGGTGAAAACTCGGAGAGGCGAATCTAAAGCCCGGCAGCTCAGGAGCTCCACGCTTGAAAGGGATGGTGGATGGGCGGAGGCGCTCTTAGCCGGGGTTGTTCAGAAACCATAGAAATGCAGGTAGTAATGGGGATTGACAAGGCCACCTATGTGAGGGAAGGACATACTGCTGTGACGGACGCGAGCGGCTGCATGGGAATGACATGATGTGCGCAAATGTTACCGCAATGAAGTGGGGTGATATCCTTGCGAGGAGCACGCCTCCGACCCCTCACTTCCACGATAAGGTTCTTCCTGCTGTTTCTCCGGCTCTCTAACCCACAACCCAGGGATAAGCGAGAACACAGCGGCGCTCCTCAGGAGTAACAGAGGCCATTTTGTCAAGCTAGTGTGAGTGAGTGACAGGAGCTGACGATAAAGGGAGAGAGCAGCGGCATTGAAGGATAGTGGCCTCGGTGATGGAGTGCTCATGGGGAAGAGTGGCTATTGAATCCTCTTTTTAATCTGTCTGTCAAGGTTATTGAAAGTGCTGTCTTCGTTATTACATGCCAGCCTTGGACTTGGAGGGGCCATAAGTATGAGGACACACCCCGTTCTGGTGGGCAGATAAACAAGCTGTAAGCAAATACACATCTCAAACAAACGCACATGCGTGGACACACACACACAACTGTGCACCGCGCCTGAGGAGATGCTTTGAGTGAGAGAGGCGCAGTACAGCCGCTCTCCTTATCAATGATAGAGAGGAACACGCAGCGCTACATGAGTATTGAGTCTTTAAATGTTCAGAAGAGGATGGATCATTGATCCCGTCGAGCCCTGCTCCTCACATGATGAGGATTTGCCTGTGCACTCTTCTTCCAGATGGTTGTTCTTTTTGCCCCTCGCACAATCGGCCTCCACCCGCGCTCAGGTCGGAGCACGGGGGCTCCACTCCAAACCGGACCCCCCTCTTTCAATCGATGCTCATCAGTGGGTCGAGCAATAACTTGTCAATGGGATTCTCATTAGGATTCAAGTGCGCTTTTGAATAATATCGTACGGCGGTGAATCACGCTGACAGATGACTGGGTGAGTGGCAGTTGAGAGCTTGTCATGGAGTGAATTTTAATCAAAAGAGCTGATGGTGTCACACAGAAATTGACGTGTGTGTATCAGACCACTGATACCGCGTGTTCCTTTTGTCTGATCATCTTTAGAAGCAGTTAATCACGCTATGAAGAGGTTTACACGCTGATAGTCTTTTACGGCTTTAAAAGCGTAAAGCTGCCTTGTTCATCTCAGGATTAAAAAAACATTCGATGAAAATATCCCTCAAAAGTGCAAACACCAGGTCAAAGGTCACGTGTCCAAAGCACCTGAGTCTCATAGTCAAGCTTAACAAGTGTCTCTTATGACCCTTACCTTGAAGTGGTCCAGTCCATTGAGCTCCTCCCACTGAAGGAACAATCCCCATGTCCAGTATGGAGAAGCTGCATCTGAAATAAAAAAATAAAAAACATTACAACACACTATTGAGATTGATTGATTGATTGGTGACTGTTAACCTGCATTGCCAAATGATGCACCATTTCACATTATTAAGATAAATAAAAAACACTTTTATTGAACAAAAGGGCTTTTTTTCTATTACAATGGCAGTGAGGACTATTTTCCTTGGTGGACTTATTTGAACATAATGAGGTGACACTAATGTCCCTAATGTGTTTTGATGGGCTCCTAGACAATAACATAGGTTTGCTCACATGATAATAGTTTGAAGTGAAACATAAACTTCCTGATAAGAAAAAAACACATCTCTCCTGCTGAATGAATTGCATGACCAATCAAATGGAACTAAATGTAATTAAGATCTACTCGAGGTTAATTTGGTCAGTAATGGTGTTACGTATGTATGGAATAGCCTTTTTCTAAATACCAATCCATTAAATCTGTGTTATTAAAAGACGACAGTGAAATCAGACCAAGCATATACACATTAAAAATAATTAGTTTGTTCTGTGAGAGGAGGATGGGAGGTATCGGGGTTGAGTTTTAATGTTTATTATCGCTGACTGTCATTTGTTCCATTTACTCTCTTCAGAATTTGTTTCCCTTGTCATCCTGTTTGGAGAAAGATGATTCATGAGGTGGAAATCGATTGGTCCACTCATTTTTCAGCTCCATTCAAATTACAAACAAAAGTTCGGCTCTCAGAATTGAGCTTGGGTAAGGAAGGCTTGCTACTTCTAGCCAGTAGAAATAACCTTCTAAGCTGTTATTCATCGCATTTGAAAACTTGGCCACAGAAGAGAATGATTTTCATGTGCCAAAAGCAAAGCTTTGTTATGGCGTACAAGGTTGGCTTCAATCAACAAAGTGGTCGAAAATTACTAAATAATCCATCAAGAGCCGCTGCTTTTCATAGCCCCGCTCCTCCTCCTATCAAAAGCTCACCTTGCCTTGTATTCAAATCTCCCTGCATAATTTGACCATTCATGTCTTTGGAATAATGAAGCTCCGGAAGATACAGAATCCCTGAGAGACGCATTCTAGTGCCGCAAAATCACTTATTTACTCGTGAGAAGCCGATAATTTGTGTTGTCCCTGAACCATCAATCGCTATCAAAGACGATGAAAGCCATAACAAAAGCTACTGTATATGAATACGCTCTCAGTCTATTCAGCTCTGTCTGCATGTCCTTGATTTATATGATGTATTAATCTGCAGCTGACTGTTTAGAGTTTGAGAGAGAGCTCCTTTCATTCTGTGCAGTGGCCCCGATTCTCTCTGTGTGTGTTTACATGCATGTGTGTGGAATATTTGTTTAAGAGAGGGATTGTTATGAGCAGAGCATTATCAGCCACAGTTTACACCCCAGCAGCAATTAGACTGTCTGCTGGGGTGTGTATGTACAAACTGTAGACTAGCGTGCGCACGTGTGTGTGTGTGTGTGTGTCTCTGCAGTTGCAACATATGCTGAAGTCAATGGGGGATAGTTTTCCCCAGAGACAGTTCCACACAGCCCTGCAGTCAGAGTCTCAAATTAGAGAGCAGCAGCAGCAGAGCCGTGGCTCATCCACTTTAATAGCATTTTAACTGTTATTGGAGCTCGTATATATACACACGAGCATTCAGTGATTCTGGTCATGGCGGCGTGCCTATGAAAAGGACAGTGCCACAATAGCCTCCAACTGAACTGTGACAGGCCAATTAATGAGCCTTCATTGGGAAACAGTCGTTACATAGGTCACCTAAGAAGTGTAATTAGAATGCATTGTGGATTCTTATTTTTATTGAGAGCTTTAAATTGAAAGCAAAGGGGGGGGGGGGGGTTGCGCGATCAATGGCGAGTTGTTATGACGATGTGCGGGTTGATAGATTTGGGTAAAAAAGAAAAGGTGACTGTTTATGGCAGGGATGCGCTGCACGCGTTCCAGACCGGGTGTGTGTGCATTTGCCAACACACATAAATGTCGCCCACGAGGCTTGATAGATGTGTCACAGTGGGGATGTGAATGGGAGCCAATTACATTTATAATGTCAGACGTGGTGCAGAAATTAGCTTCAGTATTATTATGTGGAAGCTAATTGCAAGGAAATGCTAAAATGATTTAAATCACCAGGGCTATTTCAAGACATTAAGACATTTTGAAGATAGCTGCAGCACTAACAATTTGTACCAGCCATTTTATAATTACATTTAATAGGTTGTCTTATCAGTGCTCTAAAAGTGGATTCGGATTATCGCGAGGGCTGGACCAGACCGACAGAACAAAATTGTATTTTTTTCTGAGAGAGAGAGAGAGAGAGAGAGAGAGAGAGAGAGAGAGAGAGAGAGAGAGAGAGAGAGAGAGAGAGAGAGA
>JAFBJT010110769.1:29390-49348 GCA_016785325.1 Chascanopsetta lugubris | reverse complement strand
AGAGAGAGAGAGAGAGAGAGAGAGAGAGAGAGAGAGAGAGAGAGAGGGAGAGAGAGAGAGAGGAAGAGATAATATTCCAGGGGTTAAACTCTTGGATTGCTTTTTCAAAAGGTAAAACGGAGCAGAGCGCTATTGGCAGGGCCACGCTTTGTGTTTTCAAGAAGGCAGTCTGGAAGGTCTACTATTGGCATTCACCGCCACTTAACTACCCGGCGCAATAGATTTCCTACAGTATGCAAAGACACATACAGAGCATGTTGCCAAGCCGTCTTCAGAATTGACCCCATCCAGCGGCACTGACCTCACCATTGTTGGCGTCCTCAGCATTCAGATTGTATGCTAATAAGGCCAGTCAATGGAGGCTCGGGGAGCCAAAGACATGCTTTATTAAGTGCTTGCAACATTTGAGTTGCTGCTGCTGCTGCTGCTGCTGCTGCTGCTGCTTATTAACTTGCGGGGGTCCCACACCTCAAAAGTGAGATGAATTCTGTTGGTTTTACGCCACAAGTATTGTCCATAAAAGATGGCTGTGAAAAGGTCAGAGGAATTAAACGTCGTCTTCAGGAAAATCTCGACTATTTCCACGTGTGGAGTCCTGATGTTTTCCCACCAAATTCATTTGATGTACATTAGTTTGAAGGACACTCCAACACTAAACACAGAGCAAAGGATTCAAGGCTGAATGTAAGAGTTGGGTCCTGCCTCCAGTCCTGTGAGCTGTGTGTGTCACAAGTGCTGCCTGAAATGTGACTCGTGGTAACAAAAAGAGCGACAGGAGATTTGTCAGTGAAGGAGAATCGCAGCGAGAGAAGAGGATGAATGAAGGAGGCATGATCGTGAAAAGTGTGTTTACAGGCAGAGGGCGGAGGCAGGAGGAGGGGAGGTCTGTATTCAGAGATCTGTATTCTGTGAGCGTAGGCCGCCCAAGGCTCGGGGCTCTGTGTCCGCAGCACCTGGAAGCCTTATCCACAGGTGTACAATCAGCAACATAAGCAACAGGCCCTTTACCCTAAGACCACATCATCCGCAGGGTGCCGCTCGGAGCTTAGCAGGAGATTAAGGTGTTCCTGCGGAGGAGGAGATGTATCATTCATAGAGCAACGTTTCCTAATAGTGCACGATGTCCAACGCCATGTCTCCAACATTTAACCTTTGGATCAAAGGAATTTCCAGAAAAAAAAAAGTTCTCTCTGTGCCGCTGAACGGCACATATACTGTCTGTCCTTCAAAGATCCATTCATTCACGTGAAGGCTGCTTTTCAGTGAAATGCCCCTTTACCACCTAATGCCATCAAATCCAATGGTTTTTAATTTGCTCATTCAGGACAATGAATTGGTTTTAAATGTTGATCAAAGCTCCTTGTGTGCCATTATTTCTTTGCTCAGAGGTCATGGCAGAGCTACACAGTAATTTAACTCAGAATAAAGGAAATTAATCATTTCTCATCATTGTGTGGATTCAAATCGACTGTCCACAACACGGTGAAACCCACATCGGGTGTCAAGTTAGTGTTCTGGCCTTGATTTGAAAGTGGCTGTAATCAAGCTCTGTGTGAAGTTAATTCTATGTTCCATCATGCGCTTACACGCGTAGGCACATGGACAATGGTCGCGTGTGTGACACACACACACACACACACACACACACGTGTGCTGCAAACAGACAGAGAGAGCTCTACCCATGAAGCATCTCTGTCTCTCTAGCTCACCGCGAGTCATTAGCCATTCCAGACGCAGGGTGATCAGCAGAGCCAGGCTGGCCTGAGACAATTAGAGACCCCAGAGGTGGCTGCACATCACAATGAGCCCTGCGGCCATGATTAAAACATCAGCCGCTCACTATGCAACGCTGACGGGGGAGGAGAGGGACGGGTGGAAGAGATCACAAAAAAAGATGAAGGGATTGAGAGTTTAGTTCCATCAGCTCCCTATGTTCCTGATTAAAAGAGGGGTTTGTTCATCATTTCATGAGCTGGAGAAAGTCATCAAAACAGGGTTGGGCTTCCTGCTCTCTTCATTGTTACATACTGTACACATATACACACACGCCGCCTTTAAACGCTGCATTAGAGAATAGGTTCATGTGAAACCGCCGCATTAAAACCTCCTTATTATTTCCTCCTGCAGCTTCACAGAGAGAAACGACAATGCTCAGAATGTGTGTGCGCGTGCAACAGGCGGTGGATTACCGATGCTGCAACGTTGCTATCTCCTTTGACATTTGTGGCTTTGATATGTATCTCCGTGAAGGCAGATTTAGATAGCAAATCCCTCAAGTGGCTCATTGAGCTGAGGTGTGTTACTATTCACAAAGCTCACAGAGAGACCCTCGGACTGGAACAGCGCTTGAAAAAGGGGCACGAGCTTAGAGACTAACTAAGTCACGGTGACAGCGGCGAGTCAAACTCCCTCTAATACCAAGGCACTGAAGTTCCCATGCTGTTTCCGACTCCAGGCGGATTCACACACATTCATTTGGGAACTTAAATGTATGGGTTTCGCATCAAATCGTAATCAAAATAAAATGTATTGTCTGCTTAAATTAGCTTGCCTGTTTTTCCCACATATAAAAATATAATACAGCATAAATGAACCCCCAGGGACTTATAATTATTTTTCCCATAAAAGCTGAAGAACTGAATGGACATGTTTTATAGTAACGCAGGCCAGCACAGGCATCATGTCATGACCACAACTTCCTATTAGCAAGTAATTATAACAGCGATTTGGCCCAACAGAGTTGTAATATATTGTGCTGCCCTCAGCTTGTTTAATTTTCTTAATGAACTGCACATGATGTAGATAAACTGCATTAAATCAGGGCCCCTCTTTATTTCACTGAGAGGCCGCGAGTTTACTTTCTGGCCAGAAAGCTCAGTTTAAGGGACACCTCAATAACTTAGCACTGATTTTTAATGAGTGCACAAAACATATACCTCCATACCATCCTTTCTTTGTCTCATTGGACAGACTCTGCATCTCAAAGTGTGTTACAGGGCTTTCCTTTAAAAGTATACTCGTGAGTGACAGCTGGGATTGACTCACGATTAATGGAGGACATCCATCGCTGAGACCTCGCCTCCATGGCTCCATCCCCCTGTTTGTTACCATGCAGACTCTGGCTTCAGCTGCACATGGAGGTGATGATGCCATCTGAAGGGAGAGGAGGCATGTCAGTTACTTACAGCCGTGTGTTTCGTATAGTAAAAACAAGCTTCGGACGATTGATGTGAAAGTGTTGAAATTCGATTATTGAATATGCAGCTGTGACAAAACCTGGTGTTGTCATTACGACGGAATCGTTTCATTTGACGATTCAATCCTCCATCTGCGGCAGAGTGGGTCATTATGTGTAACGCTCTAAAACTCTGAATATCAAACTTGTCCAGTTTGAGCCCGCTCCCACAATCCTCTCCCTATCTGAGGGGAAAACCAACCGATCCCCTGGTATTCTCAGAGTGATCTGCCCTCCCATCCCTGGTCCTCACTGCCTCCCCAGACCCTCATCTCCCCTCTGACTCCTCCTCCATCCAGCTCCACCTCCCTCTCCAGCGCCACGCCGTCCTCCGATCTGGAGCGACGACACCACTTACCCAAAGGCAGCGCATCTCCCAGAGAAGGTTGAGCCATCCCAGAGGCCCTGTGGTGTGTGGCCCCGTGTTCCTCTGGCTCTTATGGTTCAGTTGCACTGAGCCTGGAGCCACATGGGAGCTCCACTCCAGTGCCCATCCCACCCACAGTGGTCCCACGGAATGTCCCTGTTGTTCTTTTGGGGAAACCTGAGAGGACGACGCATCATGAGCGAGGGTTAAGAAAACTGTGAAGCACTGAAGGTCAAAGGTCACCAACATTTGCAATCCTGACTGGGAAAAAGGGAGGGAAATAATAAACGATGCATAATTAGACAGAAGTTTCCCGGTTAGAAGTAGATGAGGGGAAATAACATGTGTCCGAGGCAATATCAAATCTAATGTGTCTGAGTCGTGGCTGCTGACGCTGTCTGGTTGCATTTGAGACGTCGCCGCCTCCCCTCCTGTCCTGACACATGCTATAACGGCTAATTAAATGTGATAGCCGGTATTATTCAATTCGGAAACAGTCGTACCTCAAAGAGCAAAGAAAATTACAAAATTGATTTGATGACAGCCAAATTGCAAGAGAAGGCCTTGATTTAACCAGCCAATGTAAATGAGTCCAATTTAGAATGGTGTAATGCGGCGCCATAGAAGGCAGCGGAGAACGATCAGGCCGGCCAGTCACAGATATTAAAATGAATTATATCTAATCGGAATTTTAGTCACGCTACATTAACTAATAGAAAGTTATTAACATTTCAAGAGCGTGAGCGGGAGAGGAAGACGGGGGAAAAAACGTTTGCCTGCAAAATTAACAGTGGCTGCGCTGACCTGTGGGCCTGCAGATGTGAACACAGTAATGACAGCATAATGGCATATTTACATTTAAAACCTCACTGGCTAATATTCAGATTCAGAATTAGACGTTAAGTCGCGGAATATTTGGTTTGGCCTCTCGGCCTCTGTGCGAAGCCTTTCTCTGATTTCAACGGCAGAGTCTAACTTTTAATTTCCTTCACTCTTTCCTCTATAATCTCTGTTTTCTTTAACCTCCTCCTACTTGTCACTTGTCTTTAATCTTGCACGTTACGGTGATGCCAACTCCTCCTCTAATTTCTTTCCTCCGTCTCCGTCAGAGTGTATCTATAGAAATATTGTCTTTGTCTTTGTCTCTCTCTCTCAGGGCTGGAAGGCCATCCCTGACAGCTATTCTACCTTTGGCAACAGAGTTTTGTATTTCAAGTGTTTCACTTTTATATGAATTTTTTTTTTTTTGCTCACCAATATCACTTCAGTCTCTTATGCGTCTTCAATTCGCCACATTTTTTTCTTTTTCTTTTTTCTCTTTCCAAGTTCAAGGGCTGCGGCAAACACAGAGGCGCGCTTAAAGACACAGCTCTTGAGACCGTTGATACCTGCCAGGTTTTGCTAATTTTCAAAGTACTGCGAGTATCCATAATGAAATAGTGCCCACCAGTCAGCCAAGGACAGCGGCACATTCAAAGGCGTTTCATCACTTATCACAAGCAACCCACTGAGCCATTAGTATTCAAAACATATTACAAGTTTCATGGACATCACAGGAGATGATTTGGACGGACTCAAAGGATCGTCAATCCTTAATAAAGCCATCAAAATCTTTCAAACTTTGTTTTTGTGACCAGAGGTGAGTCAAATCCCGCAGACGGGTTTACATGCCCACAATGTGATTATAGATTTCTGTGTGCGCATCCATGTCTTATTGTTTTGGGGCTTCGCCGCAGTAAGGCTGACCTCTGGCTCGACACGTTCGGCGCCAGACATCAGCGCTCCTCTCTCTGCTCTCCTCATTTCCACTCCTCCGCTCGTCTGCAACCGCTCCGTTCATCCGCACCGCGCGATGAAATTTTTACATGGGACGGCCGGCCTGGTTTTTATAATTTAGAGCCGGAGTAGATAGCTGCTGGTGTGGCGCGTAGACATGTATTTGATGTTTGATGAAAGGAGCCTGCTGTGTTGCATGAGTTTGTCGCCGTGGTTTTGAAAGCGTGCAGGTCTGGGGAGGGGTGAGTGCATGTGCATTCAGGATTCAAGATGCAAGAGTCTTTTTTGTCACTATGCAGGATAAGGACATTTTTGAGAGACTCGCGGCTATATGGCAACACACCAAGAAAGGCTGAAGACAGTCAAGAAATAGAAACATTTTACAAGTAATGTAGACATTCTTTGTCAAAGAAAATAGAGAAAACACAAATATAACCACGTACAGCCGAGAGCCGCTGCGTTCATACCCGCCGCGATCTTGGATATATCATGCACGTGTGCATGTGTGTGTGTTTGCATAATAAATGTACACATAAACACAGACACACACAAGGACACTATATCTGGGTTCGTTCACGTCAGGATCTAATCATAAAATGTCCCCTTTGCAAAATGCACAGTGATATTTGAGGTAAACATAAGGACTTTGTCCTTTAAGGCTGACATGTTTAGCTTCTGACATTCATATATATATTGTGTGTGTGTGTGTGTGTGTGTGTGTGTGTAATAAGTGCATTTGTGTCTGCTAAAAAAATAATAATAAAAAAACACAAAGAGCATCTTGGTCCTCTGACGTCCAGCCAGCCAGCAGACCTTCCTCTCAGGCCACCATCTGCTCCCCGGGTCACCAGAACCCCCCCCCCCCCCCCCCCCCCCCCCCCCCCCCCCCCCCCCCCCCCAGAACCCCCCCCCCCCTCCCCCCGACTCCTCCTCCTCCCTGCTTACAAGCTTAGCAACTCCTTCAGTATGCACTGATGTGTGAAGCACTAAGAGACGGAGCTCCACACAACGTCACCCCTCACAGCTGTTTTTAAAGATAATTCAGGGACACCTCACACTGACTATAGACGGGGGGCTTGACATTGGTTCACTATGAAAACGTTCAAAATCGATGGTTTTGAGCTCAAATTAAAAACAGAAACGAATTGATTCGCCAATTACACAACGTCCACGATTTGTTTCAAAGTTCCATGTGCGCTTGGCTTTCCTCGACTGAATAAAAACCTGGACCTTGTGTCATCGCTGTTGCTCGGTGATAAGTGCACGGACAGAGAAGTAGAGAAGCACTTGTCAAATATTCTATATTTTGCTTTTAGCATGAGAGGGAAAAGTACAACCGACATTTCAAGCGAGGGGCCTGCGTGAGTGGGAATTTCTGAACACTTATGAGAATGGAAACCTCCTGCAGGCTGTTGTTATCTTGATGTGGACGATTTCAGCCTGTGGAGGGAAGGGAACCGTTCTCTCTCTTGGTAGCATGCTGTGTAGTTCTACATGTATATAAAAAGTTACTTTATATAATTAGACTCTGTGTCATGGAGGGCTGAAGGTCTGGAGGAGAGTACAGTGTGTGTGCGGGCATGTATGTTTTATGTGTGTGTGTGTGAGTGTGTGTGTGTACCTGTGCACGCCAGAGACCAAGGTGAGCTGCGAACTTGCATTTTTATGTGTTGCATCCGTGTGGACGCGTCTGCCGCTCCGTCGCTCCGAAACCCTGCGGAGGGAAAAAAATAGAAATGAGCAGTTTGTCTCCCCCCACCACTTTACAAATGAAATCAGCACGGCGAGGCACTGGATTAATATCATAAGGAAGGCCAGAGTGGGCCATTAGAGCGGTGTAATGTTGCTCCCGGGCCTTGTGATGGATGGGCATGGGCGCTGCGGCCCTATTTGCACACAGTCACCTCTGCGGTGGCCGCCATTAGCAGGACATGGGAGGTAAGGGCTAAGGGATGGCGGTGGGGTGGAAGGACCCAGGTTTTATTAGAGAGGTGTCAGTGTGTGTTTGCATTTGCCCGTGCATACCCATGTGAGTAGACGTGCTCATATTTGTGTGTTTGTGTAATTATGAGTGTGTGTGTGGACTCTTCAGCAGACAGATGTTGCGCTCCCCACCCTCCACTCTATCTAACATGTCTGTGTCTCTCAGTGGACGGCGGCAGTAGGCAGCTAACGCACTCAGTGTAATTAAGACAAATTAGCCCGGGTGGCAGCTTGCAATAGCAGCAACATATGTCGGGAGGTTTGTGTACAGAGGAAAACAATCAGAATCATCATTAGCGAATCACTTATCGTAAACACAATCACATTCTGCACGTTGGAGCTCTTGTATATTAATAACGTTGGGAGTCCTTTTATATTATTTATCTCCTTCTCTAATCATGTCGCTGCCTCTCTCTGCTCCTCTTTGTTTCTCTCCTTCCTGCAGCGTCTGTCTCGCTCCGTCACTCACCGTGTCAGGGTTTGGACGTAGGATTCCAGAGGCAGAGAGAAGCGGCGTTGTTGTCACCCAAACTCCAGACTGAATTGATAAATGCAATAAATGCAGATTAGAGATGGTTGACTGTTGCCTTGTTTTAATCGAGTAGAAGACTCCTCGTGATTTTTTAAGTGGATAAAAACAGAGCGTGCAATGGAATTTCTTCTTTCAATGAATTTATGTAATTCATGCTCTCTATCCCAGTTTTTCACCCTCGCAACTTCACTTAATCCTCCCTCTCTCTCTTTGTTTCCCTCATCTTGTTCACTCCTCTTGCTCTCCATCTCTCTGTCTTGCTCTATCGCTCTCCATGTCACTCCCCTTCTCCTCACTCCTCTCTCCATCTCCCTCAACATTTCAAAAGAATGAATTACTTTGGGCTGTCACTTGGCCCTGGCCAAGAATTCATTTTTGTGGGTCAAGTGTTTCAAACTGTCATCTTTGACAGGAACCATCTCATACAGTAACTACATGGATGGACCTTGACTTGGAGTGCTTTCGTTTCCCTCCCTCCCCACCCCTCTCCCTCCTCTCTTCATATGCATGCTAAAAAGATCTCGGCTTTTGTCGACACAGAAAGGAGGAGGGACCGAGAGACGGGAGAGATAGCGACAGCGGAGAGTGTGGCCATGAAAAGGGCGGCACAGCAGAGATCAATACTGGATTAATAGATTCAACTCAACCACATGCAAAGTTATATGAGGAGTGAAAACATCAAGGGCTCCATCCTGCCACTGAAACACTCCAGCGAGAGGAGAAAGGAAGTCACTTGACACATCAGGAGTGTGGCAACATTTAGCTATGCCAAGGTTTTTTTTAAGCATCACGGATTCATTAAAGCAAAAGGAGAATACATGGGGAAATTGCGCTTGTGACGAGGTAGACACGAGGAGGAGAGGTTGTGCGTTTGTGCATGTGTGTGTTTGCAGGGAACAGCAGGGCGTCAATGGCACCGGACCTGAGCAGACAATCTATTTACAGTGTGCTCAGGGGAGCTTATAAACAAATGTTGAGTAATTTCAGCCAGGAGTAATTACCCTTGCCGTTGACAAGGAGAGTGTGTTAGCTCTCCCCTTCACCCTCGGCCCTGTCCAGAAGGCTTCCAGCTCGTGTGCAAACACACACACACACACACACACACACACACACACAAATGTAAACTTCCTCATGGATGTGTGGCATTTGTGAAATTACAAAATTGGCCCTGCAGCTGAACAGCCTTCACACTCATGTTGGGAATATTTTTAAACCAATTCACAGATTCATGCATCTGCTCTCACATGTGCTTTGAACTCCAAACATTTCCTGAGTCAGCAGCTTCAGACATTTGCCGAAACTTTTCCTGCCAGTGTTTAGAAAATGGCAAAGTGTGGAACTGTCTGAAGAACTGTCAGCAAAAACACTGAGAACAGAATCATATGAAGTATCCGCTCTCTACGGCTGTTTAATAGTTTCAACAGCAGAAAACATGCAACTCCCAGTTGCCAAGGGACCTGGCCACCTCTCTCACATCCTTCTCCTGCTTGCTGGGAATCAAAGACGGGCAGAACAGAGGCAGGGATGAGGGAGAAAAAGGCCTCTGCTGTGTCTTTTAAAGCTCCATTATTTGGAATTTGAGGAGCTGAAGGAGCAAGTAGCTAATGTTTCTTTTTTACACAGCGATATCATGTTCCAGTCTCCCAGCCGTCTTTGTTTTGATCTGATATAATCTATTCTGATCCTGCGTTATTCCTACACTCGTTATCATCTCATCTCTTAATCATACAATCGTCCGCGTAGGGTGTGGAAAAGCTGTTTGATTGATTACTGCAGCGTGCGGATTGATCCGGCTGAATTTGCATGGGAATCTATTCGGTTTGAGCCGCGAGATCATAATCGATCAGATGGGATAAAGCCTGTATCTGGACCCGGCTCGCCTTTCAAAGGTTGAGGTGAAAATTAATTTGCTTGTTCGTTAGTTACGTTTGAATCCTGTAATTAAGTCTTGCAAATGATTAAAATGTAAAACAATGGAGCAATGAATGTGACTTTGATTGCTTGTTTTTTTTTCATTCGATAGCATGATCTGTTGGCCCGATGACTGCGCTCACTGAATCCTAATGAAGAGCAGAGAGCTGCTGATGCCTCGCACACAAATCCACTCTGCTTTTATACCTCACTCCTCCCAAAGACAACAGACCTCGAGAGGAAGAGACTGTTTTGATTTCAAATACATGAAATGATCTCTAATTGTTCAGCCTAAATCTAATTATTCAAATCTTTAATCTTAAATACAGTGCATAGGGATATTTAGACTTGAGAGAGAGAATCAATAAACACATTTCCCACACCTGTTTTCATTGGAAGGTATTCCTCTAAATACAGACACCCCTTTCTCTAATCATTCAAATACATTATCTACAGTGATAAGCTAAAGAGCATCTTCCTGGCGTTTACTGTCGACTTAAGAGAAGTAATTTTACGTAATGCAAAATGAAATCACCTCAACTTTCAAATGATAATATTTTAGAATACATAATCTTTTACTGGGCTAAAACATTTTAAAATATAGAACTAAAGGTTTAGTTAAATTTTCAGATATACCTCTCAGTGACTTGATGTTCCACCCTGCACGTCCAGTCGCTGAGAGTTTGTCCGCAGTTTGGCGTCGAGCAGGTTGCTGGAGGAAGAGCCACATTTATTTGAACCACTTCAATGTCAAACTGCCCTGCCCTCCACATCATATATGAAGGGGAAATGCACACTGTATGCTTCCCACCTATACGGTGCATTTGCATTTTCACACGCTGTACTCAATAACAGCATATATTTGCGTGTATGTGTGTGTGTTGTTGTACCTGCACGTTTCTCCAGAATACAATGCACTCTTCTTTGTCCCGTCTTTGAACAACTTTTCTCCCCCAGCGGATATAATATGGCGGCGAGGGAGGGCGGTGGGCTCCGCTAAGCGCCATTGTGCTACCTTGGCCGAGGACTGCGGGAAAGTTGTGCTTGGCACGAGGCCCGGGAGCAAGGTGAGGACAAACACGAGCAGCAAACACTCGCTGACATCCACAAACGTACAGACGCGGATCTGCTACATCAGTGAAGATACACACACTTGAAGTGTGTGCGGGGGTAGGTGTTGTGGTTAGCATGTGAAAGGTGTGAAAAGGATTCACTTTGCACAAGCTCCTTAATTCTTCCTTTATTCATTAGTGCTCCAGATTCACTCGGCTGCTGGGATAACCTGCGAATGATAATGAAGCAAAGAGGGAGAGGTAGAGAGAGGGAGGGAGAGAGAGAGAGGGAGGGAGGGAGAGAGACATGAAAACATCATAGCACATGGCTCCTTCTCCCATCTTCCCTTTGAATGTGTTGGGGATGGATTTAGGGCTTTTCACAGAGTCTTTTAAGAGAAGATGGATCTTATTAGAGCTGATTGCTAGTCATAGGCTGTTCCAGCCTGAGGAACACACCTCACTTAACCCTTTCAAGCATGCACAGGGGATGTAGACGGACTGGAGCTGAGGTTCGGTATCAGTTTTATCACTCATGAATCCAGTATTGGCTCAGCTAATCAAACCTGAAATATGTAATAGGCCTGTGGCTCTTTAACTTGACCCCGTGTCTGCAGAGGAATTCTGTGAAATCATGGATTATACCGAGTGACAATGTTTACTTTCCCCCACTGTATTCAGAGGTCTGTCCTCGATCGGATGTGGATTAGATTCTCTAGTTACACATCCATCCATAACCTCCTCCTCCTCTACACTGCATGTTTGATTTCAATTTGACGTTGGATGTAAAATTGAAAATAAATGTAATCTAAACTGAAGTGCATAATTATTGTAATTGGTTGACTAATTTGTTTATATCATAGACTTATCATATAAACAATGATTGCCCCTGGTGGCTGGCAGCCTCATTTGAGTGGATGGAACAGAGTTCAAACCTACAGGTCAAAGGTCACCTCAGACAGATTACTCAATGATGTATGTTATAATGTTGGTGGTTCTCATTATAATTATTTTACCCCCAATAATATATCATTGGAATGCGCATTGTCTTTTTCATTACACTAAAATGTGTGTTTATTTCCCAACAGGATCAGCTCCTCTTCATGGAGGCGGCCATGTTGCATGGTGTGACCAGAGAGAACAAGGCTAACATTGCTAGCTTGGCAAGGATGAAGGCCTGTCAGGGCTATAAGGCTGCAAATACACAATTTCACCACAAGAAGTCACTAAACCCTGCTGTCTTTGTGATATAAAGCTGTGGCAAATACACATTCTTAACCTTGAAAGAAATGAATGTACAGATATGATCTAACTACAGAGAAAATAAAACACTATACCACAAGTGAAATACGACTTTCACCATGTTAATGCTAAAACGACTACATACATAATGAAATGTGTTTTGACATTTTAAAAAGCGAAATCCTTAAAAGTTGTTTACTCACAATATTTGTCATCGTGGAGCTCAGCATCAAACTTCATGAAAATGAATGTAAAAAGAAAACGTGGACAAATGCCACATTATCCACTCATTTACAGAAACAGGTCATGCCAGAAGTAAACTGGAAATGAAGAAAGAGAGGTGGAAGTTCTTCTTCTTCTTGGCTGATTGCCATCACTGGGCTCACTATTGCCCCCAACTGTCGGCTTTTCTATGTCTGAAATCCTTGTCATTTACCCTATGGATTAACTACTTCTTTTGCAAACAAACATAGACCTAAAATAGGAAATAGCAATAATCAGAAAAGTATATTATATATAAACGTATACAAAATACAATGTATTCAAATCATACAATACACAAAGCAACAATTCATCCTGCGGAGAAGAGGGAGCAGACACGGGGGGTGGGGGGGTGGGGCGGGGGTGGGGTGGGGGGGTGGGGGGGGGGTAGCAGCTCGGAGCAGGGGACGATCGATAAACAGAGTCGTAGCTGTGATTTATTTACCGCTGTGTGTTATGTAGAGGCAAGAGGAGGGAGAAGAAAAGCCTTCTGATATGGCCACAGGCAGCCGACATAATGGGGCCCTCTCAATCTTCAGTGAGTGGCTTGTTGGATTGTCAGGCAGGTTTCCGCCGGTGTTCAAAAGCACTATCCGATCAAACCCCTGAGACGCGGGCGACCAGACAGATGATTACTCACTGTAAACGATCCAGGAGAGGGAGAGAGACAAATAACTACAGCAGATATTGATAACTCAATAGACTCAGTGACAGACCATTCTATTTGTGCGGAGATAAAGTGTGGACTGTCTCAGGTCAAACATTATACGAGCGTCTTATTGAGCATGAAAACCATGTTTAATGTCATTAATTCCAGATCAGGCTCCCTGCACCTCCTCCCCCTCCACCTCCTCCTCCTCTGTCCCTCTTTTCAAGCAGCATATCCGGCAGCCTTTGACAGCATGTGAGGCCGAGAGACAGTGGGGGATGGGGATATGAGTTGTGTTGTTGTTGGTGTTGGTGTGGAGGAAAGGAGGAGGAGGAGGAGGAGGAGGAGGTGGAGGAGGAAAGGCATGGGTGAACAAGCCGGAGATGCTGAGGAGAAAATAAAAAAAGAAGAAACCTCGGAGGCAATCATCTCTGGCAGAGCGGTGGCGGTCAGTTCGAGTGCGTGTGTGTTTCTCTTTGTAATTCCAGACGCTTCGGACGCGGCTCAGCTCAGGCCAATAACGACTGGCAGACTGCTGATGTCATCACATTTTGACAAACTTCTCAATCTGGACTGACCTTTGTGGTGCTCACACACTCACTCACTCACACACACACACACACACGCACACACACACACACACACACACATACATATATACACTCACACACACACACTCACCTCACTCTCTCTGCATCTGCCTCCCTTCCCCTCATCTCACAGCATAAGCAGCAGCGGATGATTATTATTATTACTATTATTATTATTATTATTATTATTGTTATTATTATTATTATTATTACAGGGATCTGGCTATGAAAAGTACATACTAGGAAATAGATGGAAAAATACTAATATATGGGTTGGATATTTAAATAGTACATGGAGATCTAATATTTGAAGACAAGACATGGTAATAAGGTCTGATGCAGACACTGAGGGGTAATACTAAAAATGATCATAATAATAATAACAATGACAACAACAACAATAAGAAGAAGAATACAAATATTATCTAGTAATGATAGCGGCACACAGGTGTTTTCAATGATGGAGCTGATTAGGCCTCTATTCATGGAGCTGAGTGTGCGGACTGATCACAATGTAATGTGTATTGATTTTAATAGACATGCTGCAGTGAGGTTAGCACCGACGCCTGAAGGTGCACTGCATGACCAACTACGGCTTTCCTCTACTTCCTACCAACCCCCCTAAGCTCTTAATTCACTTCCTTCCTCCTTTCCTACTGTCCTACCTACTGGCCTGCCCCTCTACCTATGGTCCAAACCTCTCCCCTATACCAACGTCATGACCTTCCTATCTTCCAACTTTATCTCCTAACTTCCTACCTAGCTGCCAAACAACCTTCCCACCTACCTACCGACCCACCTACCTGTGGAGGAATCTCGGCCTGACACTCATCTGTCAGACCCTGATGTCTCCAGCCCCCTTTCCCTCCCTCAGTCCTCCTGCAGGTCTCCCTTTTCCATTCCACTCCCCCCCCCCCCCCCCCCCCCCCCCCCCCCGGAGGCCTTGGCCCTGGGGCCCACCTGACTGACAGCTGTTGATTTGGATCTCTCCATCACATGCCAGATAAAAGAGGGATTCAGGACTCATTGGTGTCGCTCCCTCTGCTCCATTCCTGCCTCCAATCCCTGCCGCAAACGCAATTCCCGGGCATTGGACTTCAACAGCCGCCTCCTAATGAAGTCATTCCCTGCACACATGATTGGGTGAGATTGCCACCACCACCACCACCACCGCTCTCTGCCGCTCTCTGCCGCCACAATCCCCACTCTCCCTGCATGCACACATCTCCAGCCTCCCATCCCCCCCATCTGCACCCAGTGTCCTCATGTGGAAACAGCAAGTGGTTGTGTGCATTTTCTGTGTGCATGTGCTCCCTCCCTGTGTGTGTGTGTGTGTGTGTGTGTGTGTGTGTGTGTGTGTGTGTGTGTGTGTGTGTGTGTGTGTGTGTGTGTTTGTACAATTGCAGCACATGTGATAGTGTGTGTGCCAGTGTAGGTGTGTGTTCTTAACTAAGCTAACACAGCCTGACTGGGGACTAATTGGATGTCTCCATCGGCAGTTATACACTGTGCGGCTTTATGGCCGAGGGAGACTAACACAGGAAACTACAGCTCCAACACTGTGCAGGGTGGATGTGGCAGAGCGAGGGATTCTCCTAGAGGGTAAAAGAAGAAGAGGAAGAAGAAGAAGGAGAAAAAGAAGAAGAGGAAATCACGTAATGATGAGCTGATGCGTGCTCTGATACAATCAATCAACAAACCTACTGATTTCGAGCTGTCCATCACTGTCTGCACACCTGAAGGCCTTTGATGTGAGTGATGAAAGGCAGACAGCTGATGACTCTCATAATGTAAAAAAAAAATCCCAAAACTTAAAAAAAGCAGAGGTCTCTCTAATGCACATCACAGTCCCTGATAGTTCACTCAGCGACACCTCCTCAGCGGAATCCTCCAGAGACGAGCTCGCCGCCTGTCAGTCGCTCGCTCTGCCACTCAGCGCTAACGCGACAGCCCGTCCCTGAGAGCCTGTGAACACTCCACAAGCACCAGCAACCTGACAACACACACACTCACACACACAGAGGGAGAGAGGAAGTGTCTGTGAAGGTACCCTCCTGTGATGCCCCAAAAGGCTTGTTTAAGTTCTGTCCCTGCCAGGGGAGGTGGGCACTGGAATGAGGACGACTCCCCCTGTTAGTGATGGGGCTGCATGTGCAATCAAATGGATCTTTGAATGTGGATAACTGATAACAGCCAGCTGTGCAAACTTAAAGGTGCAGTGCATAGGATTTGGTGACATCTAGAGGCGAAGTTGCATGTTCCATCACCTCACCTCACCCATCTAAGCATGCAGGAGAACCTATGGTAGACTTCAGTTGTCATTAAAACTCAAAAGATGTTTAGTACTTCCACTCTGGGCTACTGTAAAAACATGGAAATGTCAGTATGTAATTGTATTGGAATATTATTAGAAGTGACCAAACCCTTACACACTGCACCTTTAAAGAACTATCTGATCTCATATATTGATGGACACCTTGTAGCTAAAACTCTACGATTTGCAGATTTGTTCCTCTTAAAAAACAAAATCTATGATATATTACAAATCACATATTACAATTTGTCCAACGAAATCACTGGTTTCTTCCTGTTGTGATTGAGAATCTCTGATAAGTGTCAATTAATAATAATATCTTTACGTGGGATTTGCATGACAATGAATGCGGTGCGATTGTCAATATGCCAACACCATGCATTATTAACGATGAAAACCATTAACATAATAATATATTAGCATAATCAAGAGCTGCATTTGCATGGGAGATGATCTGGTAGAGAAGGCAGGATCTTCCTGCATCAGCGAGAAGGTGAAGACCATTCAAATACGATGACATATAAACCTTTAAAGGTGCATGTGTACGATTTCGGTCAATTTTTGTCACGTCTATCAATAGAAATAGAATTTCAAAGCAAGTATATAGACATTTTTACAGATGTATAAACACCCCAATGTATGACTTTTATATAACCCTAAAATGAGCTCTTTAATGTATATTTGCACCAGGAGCGGGTCCATCCGATGGGGGCCGCCATGTTTTTAAAATAGCCCAGAGTGGGGGTATTCTTTTGAGCTAGAATGACAAATGAGGGCGACCAGAGGTTCTCCTCCATGCTCGAATAGGAAGGGTGACCTGATGGATACAATCCATACAGTCATCAAATCGTACACACTGCACCTTTAAATGACTCGGATTGTGTTTGTATTCACCTGAGACTATGAGTTGACGTCTCGTTTTTGCTGTTTGGTCCCCTCCCTCGAGTCAATCAACCTCTGTGTTCTCACCTGTGATGGAAAACGGACAATCAGATTAATTCCTACGGCATGTTTTGGGATTTAAACCGTTAAAGCACAACTCAGGTATGAGTTTCCAAGTTGCGTTGAAAGTGAAGCTGCATTGTGCCCCTGATGAAACAAAGCAGAGGCACTTAGCATGTGTTCTCCTAGTTAAGATTCCCTCTCAGCAGCAATACCATGTTTCCGAGTGTCTGCTGGAAAACAAGTGGAAGGTCAAGAACACGAACAATGGATGTTGATTCCAATTATGTGTAAAGCATTGAACAAGATGCGCTAATGACAGCGTCGTCGGGAGAAAAAAAGGTGTTTATGTGCGACTCTCCCGGAGCCTCTGGAAGAGTTTATTAAG
Organism: Chascanopsetta lugubris; assembly: GCA_016785325.1. NCBI lineage: Eukaryota > Metazoa > Chordata > Actinopteri > Pleuronectiformes > Bothidae > Chascanopsetta > Chascanopsetta lugubris. The sequence continues at coordinate 32,106 of JAFBJT010110769.1, read as the reverse complement.
CAAAGGCTTTATTTCCATAAAGGCTGATAAGACTTCAAATGATTCAGTGAACAACAGTCCTGGCATCAGTGTGTGTGTTTATCTGCGCCGCTGCCACCGCTGCCAGACAATCAAGACAAAGATGATAGCAGGTTTTGAAATGCAGCACGGCGACATAATGAGATTGCAGCTACTTCAGGAACAAAACCAGACAAAATGCTTTTTTTTTTCATAAAGAGCTTCTTGTTTTATTCACTCACCAAAAAAAAGGGCCATCGTTTTCAATTAATGAAGCAGGGAATTGAGTCCCCGGCTCCTGCGGGATATGGATTAACCATGAAGGCTTCAGGGCCCAATCTCACACCCAGTCTGTGCCGAGGTCTCAACGCCGGAATTTCTCATTCAAGGCCTCGACCACCAACCCCCCCCCCCCCCCCCCCCCCCCCCCCCCCCCCCCCCCCCCCCCCCCCCCCCCCCCCCCCCTTCTCCCACCTCCAACTCCATCCTCCCATTCCTCATCCTAAGGTGAGTTGCTTCAGCGCAGACCGCTATTAGTGGTGGGGGGAGATAAAACTGTAAGTGTTGCTCCCAATTAGTGCATCAGTGACCGCTCCGCGCCTCCGCCACGGCAAGGCCTGTGAGGAGGGATGGAGGGATGGAGGGATGGAGGGACGGAGGGAGGGGGCGGCTGTGAAAGATTGGCGGAGGGATGACAGGAAAGGAGAGGATGGCGTGAAGATGGAAAGGAATAAGAAAGACGGGAGCAGATAGAGAGATGAAACGAAGAGAGAGAGAGAAAGAGAGATGCCGAGGGAAAAAAAGGGGGAGGCGGCTAAAAAACGGCTTAGGCATTCATTTTGAGTGGCGAGACAGGTCCTATTAACATTTAACAGCGTTTGCGCAACTTGGTGTGGAGGTTAGGATGCAAATGAGGAGGAATTAAAAGTGGCCAGAGGTTTGTCAGTGATGGATTGCAGTCTGCCGCGACTCACCACTTCCTAGTGTCCATCACAGACGATTACTGTATAATTAAACCTTATTCCTGGACTCTCCACCGCATAATTACTTGTGTGGGAATGTAACCATCATCTAAAAGCTCCGGCAAAACGCTTTAGCATTTAGTGTGGCGGGCGGTCTGCAGTCATTTCGCAGCCCAGTGACAGATAGAGCCATCTGATGATCGGCTGGAGAACAGTCACTTTTAATAAGAGGTGGGGAAAAAATATTAGGCGACAGTCTGCTGATTATAGGAAAATTAGGCTTTCAAGTGGTAAAGTCCTTTGTGTTATTTGCATAATTTATTCCAGCTTTACCCCCCCACGCCGCTCAGCCACCTTTTTCTGTGAGCTGTGGGCAATTTCCTCTCATATTTGAATAGATTGCACATTTAAGGCTACTTAAGAAAAAAATGATCGCTTAGCATATTTTAATTGTCCTGAAAAGAGTGGGCAGAGGTGCGAGGACATCACCTCACACACACACATTATATCACACGCTCTCACTGAAAACATCTCAGTGACAAATGAAGCTTCAGAGCCAGAGAGAAGGAAAACAGCATTTTATATTTAACGTGTGTCGTGAATTAAATGTGATCAGAAGTGTAGCGCGTTGCAGGGAGGGGAAATAAAGACAGCGGCTGCTCTCTAACCTGCTGCGAAGCGTTTGGAGTCTCCACAGATAATTATAGAGGCTCTACAGCAGCTTCCCACACCTCGCCGCCCGCCACACACCCTATATAATCATATAGCTTTGCACACGCAGCGGGCAAACGCACATCAATTTCATTAAGAGTCCTCACGTCAGCCCAATTCTTTCTGATGGAGAAGGATAATTAATGCTTTAATGTTTTGGTCGAACCACAGCAAGAGAAATGAATTGTTACATTTTAATGAGAGGAGCCGTGGCGGCGCCGGCTTCCTGCATCCGCAACGCCGACCATTTTATAATTGCACACAAGGGCGACTAACTCAAGGCTCATTAAGGCGATTTTTCAGCTGGGCTATTTTTTGGCAGGACAATACATTTCTTCTTCTTCTTCTTCCTCTTCTTCTTCTGATAAATACATTCCGGTGTTAATCTTTGTTTTTCCTCTGTGAGCCCGAAAAAGACCGGTGACATAACAAAAAAAAGTACAAGATATAATCTCCCAAGAAAACGTCTTTAATGAGTGGTTTGTTGCTGCTTGTACCTCAGATTACATGAAAATACATTTAAGTCGACTGCAAGTATGGCAACATATTCACACATATAAACAAGTGGTGCATTTGTATTGTATGTATAGGTATGTACAACAGAAACACGTTACACTCTGGTTTAAAGTTGTGCAAGTGTGTTATATATACTAACAATTTATAAAATCCAACACACTAAATAAAAAAAGGAAAAGAAGAAGAAGAAGTGTGCCCACGTACGTATATACACATTCACACGCGCACAACAACAGTAGTTCACAAAAGATTAAAGCAAATGTACTGGATTATACATTTCCGGGGTCAGCTCACCTTTGAGGTGTGACCCCGCCCCCTCACAAATGACTTGTGAGTGTGTGTCAGTGTTGTCGGGACATGATGTGCACACATGAGGCTGTGCCGCACCATCAGCGAACGTTTAGAGAACAGTCACGTGAGGTAGACTGCACCGGACTTCATGGTGTTTTCTTCCGCCCTTTTTTAAACATTTTATTCTCTCTGATTTCCCCCCCCCCCCCCCCAAAAAACCACATTGTTTTTTCTCCTCT